>QANY01009913.1:0-122860 GCA_003255025.1 Datisca glomerata
TCCAGGCATTACTTTTCGAACTGATAACGAACCGTTCAAGGTGATGAATTCAATCTTCTTTTGCTTAGAACTCTTCTAAGGCTGAAAAGTTTATCCCCTACTAACCCCTTGAAACCTTTGTTTTTTTCCCTTAATTTAAATTGCAGCACTACATGAAAAAGTTTACAACAAAAATAGTACATATGATGAAGTCTGAGAAGCTCTATGCTTCACAAGGAGGGCCAATTATACTTTCACAGGTTAAATTTACTACAAAACCAAAGCATATTGTGTTTTATTTATTTTATGTTCCATACTTTTGGGATTTAGAAAAAAATGATAAAAAAATCATGCAGATTGAGAATGAGTATACCTTGGTAGAGAGAGCTTTTCATGATGATGGACCACGTTATGTTCATTGGGCTGCAAATATGTCTGTTAGTCTGAATACTGGTGTCCCTTGGATCATGTGTAGACAAGATGATGCTCCTGACCCTTTGGTTAGTTTCCTTCCATTTTGTTTTTTAACAAGTTATAAATTCCTGCATGCACTCATATTAAATTGCCACATATTGTTTTTTCAAAACAAATGCATGCAAGATAAACAATATCTTTCGAGTCACAATATTTTCAAAATCATTATAGAATTTGCAAAATTGTCAAATATTACCTCTATGATTACGTCATGGTAAACGATAAAGTAGTCATCTGATTTAACTGCTGGTATCGTAACAATAAGATACACTTCCCTAGAAATTAATTGATAGAAATTTTTTTCACAAGGACAAATGTTATAAGTTTATATGATATTTTTTTTATAACCATGGGTGACCGGGAGACCTCCCAGTGGCCCCAAGAAATTGACGCTAGGAGGAATCGAACCTTGGACGTGCGCCTAATCCACACATTCCAGCATTCGCCCTTACCACTAGGCCAACCCCATGGGGTTTAGTTAATATGATATTGTATTGGCTAGATTAATGATCTAAGGAGAACTATATTTGCAGATTAACACATGCAATGGGATGAGATGTGGTCAAACCTTTGCAGGGCCAAACTCACCTAATAAGCCATCAATGTGGACAGAGAACTGGACTAGCTTGTACGCTTCTTTTCTATGATCTATGCTCATCTCTTTAGTAGTTCATCCTTTCTCTAATTTTGTTTTTGTACGCAGAGATGGGTCGATAGTAAGCATAAGTTCCATTCTCAAAACCAATAATGTAAATGGATGAGCAAGAATATGGATCCAAATCCCAACTAATTTCATGTTTTAGCAATGAAATAGGAAACAAAGCCTAATCACATGTACTGATTTTACCTTTTTCTTCCTTTGAAGTGTTCAAGGATATGGTGAAGAGACGCACTTCAGATCAGCAGAAGATATTGCCTTTCATGTGGCCCTTTTCACTGCAATGAATGGAAGCTACGTAAACTATTACATGGTATGATAATAGTTCACTTTTTCTTTCTTCCAAAACTGAGACAAGAATTGGCTAGTAGAAAGTATGTACAGCAAGCAGACAAAAAAATAAAAAATGACAATTTAACTACAAAAGTGTGCTTCGAAAAAGAAAAAAAACTATGCAACTATGTTAATGTGATTTGATTTAATTTTCTCATAGTATCATGGAGGAACCAATCTTGGAAGAACAGCCTCATCATATGTGGTGACAAGTTATTATGATCAAGCTCCTCTTGATGAGTATGGTAAGTTTGGTCATTAAACGAACTAATATCAAGTTTTTAGTATATTTGATATGCAACTTGTTTAATGTATAAGTACAGGTTTAAGAAGGCAACCAAAATGGGGTCATCTAAGGGAATTGCATGCGGCAATAAAATTATGCTCCAAGACTTTGCTATTTGGAAATCGAACTACGACCAGCTTAAGCCACGGATACCAAGAAGTAAGAGTGTTTGAGTGAAAACTACCAAGATTTAACTTCTCTTGGTTATCCATTCTCATGATGATAAAAAGTGATTTTATCTAACTTCTATTTTAGGTACACGAGTTCCAAACTAACTCTGGAGAATGTGCTGCCTTCTTGGTTAACTTTGGAAATAGAGATGCAAGGATTCACTACCAAAATTCTACATATGATTTGCCTAGAAAGTCAATTAGCATTCTACCTGATTGCAAGAACGTAGTATTCAACACTGCAAAGGTAACCATTGTTTTCAATTCCAGACTATTTCTATCTCCCAAACACAACTGATGACAAAATACGTGTTGTAGTTGATTGAAAACATAATGTAAAAGTCTGCATTTTTTCAATTAACTTTATATGTAATTCTTCACCACTTGAACAGGTGAGCACACAATATGGTGAAAGATTTGTGATATCAAGCCAAAAGTTTGATTCAGAAGAAAAATGGCAAGAATACAGGGAAGTCATACCCGAATTTGACAAAACTATAACAAGAGCAAACAACATACAAGAGCAGATAAGCATGACGGGAGACAAATATGACTATCTTTGGTACACATTAAGGTATAAATCACAATCTGAGTACCCACATTAGAAGTATGCTTATTGATTGCTTTAGTTTACAAAACCTTTAAAAGAAGGGAAACATATATACAGTCATAATGCTTGGTCTCTTTATGTTTTTTTTTTGGTAGGATACATCATGATTCGCCTAATACTCAAGTGAAACTTGATGTATCAACCATGGGACATGTCTTGCATGCATTTGTAAATGGAGATCATATAGGTACGTATCACGTTCATCCGGCTATTTTCCAATTATTTGTTCGATTTCATAGATTTATCTTTATTAAACAGAATAAATTGGTCAACCTTTTGCATTGTTTTGCATGCAGGCTCTGCACACGGAAGTCGTGGCACCAAAAGTTTCTCCCTTCAGAGTCCTATTTCTCTAAGAAGTGGGACCAATTATATTTCATTGCTTAGTGGAATGGTCGGATTGGCGGTTAGTAATCTTACCATCAACATGCCTTGTCCTTAAAATTGCATTTTAATGTTGCTCTTTTACTCCTCTACTAGCCTCGTATGTGTGTTATATAAACCACTTATGTGTATTTTTTTGTGAGTAAAGGATGGAGGTGCACATCTTGAGCGTAGATTTGCTGGATTACGTAGGGTGAGAATCGAAGGCAAAGATTTTACACGCCATTATTGGGGATATCAGGTGATTGCACAATTACAATTGATCACACATAACAAATATACACTGCTTTTATTTTGAGACTTCATGATTATTTATAATCACATTCTACTTCTTACACTGAGTGTTTACCAAATGTAATGAAGGTTGGGTTGTTAGGAGAGCAATCACAAATTTATACAGATCCTCGAACAAGTGAAGTTCAATGGAGTAAGTTTCGTAGCTCTAATCAACCACTCACATGGTATATGGTATGGATTTCTATCCTGCTAAATTTTGCTTAAGTTCTGAAAAAAACAAGTATTGTTAACTAACTCTTTTGCTCTTTGCTGTTGTTTACAGCTTTCATTTGATGCACCTGAAGGGGATGACCCTGTGGCTATAAACCTTGGTACCATGAGTAAGGGTGAAGTTTGGGTGAATGGCCAAAGCATTGGTAGATATTGGGTTACACTCCTGACCTCAAAAGGGAATCCTTCACAAACATGGTATGCACACACTTTACAGAATTTTTGCTTTCGGGTGCAATTGAACATTTACATTTTCATAAACTACAACATTCTTTTAGTTTTGGATTAATACGTCCACTATCATACCAATCTCATCTTTGGATTTTTCTGATCATCATTATACAGGTATCATATACCGCGATCCTTCCTCAAGCCTACCGGGAATTTACTAGTTCTTTTCGAAGAACAAACTGGGAATCCCCTAGGAATTTCTGTGGATACTCTCTCATACAACAAAATATGTGGGTTAGTCTCTGAATCACATTATCCCCCAGTTGCTTCATGGGAGAGACATAATGGAAGTCTTGCAGTTGAACTAAATTGTCCACCAAAAAAGAAGATAACCGACATCTTGTTTGCAAGCTTTGGAAACCCTACTGGAGATTGTGAAAGCTATGCAATTGGAAACTGTCACTCACCTAATTCTACAGCCATTGTGGAAAAGGTAAGCTTGTTTTCTCCCTCTATGTCCATGATCACTTCTCTCTATAAGAGTTGTCCCGTAGTTTATGTTAAAATTCCTCCATCTTCCGTACTCTTATGGTGGTTTAATTTGTCAGGAATGCCTTGGTAAGACCGGATGCTCCATATCTCTATCAAATCCAATGTTCAGTGACCCGTGTCCAGGCATACCCAAAGCTCTTCTGGTCGATGCACAATGCACATGATCATTTTTATTTTTATAGTATATAGTATTCTTTAAGCATATAGGATTAGAACTAGAAGTATAACTTTCATTAGTAGTTAAATTTTGCTTATTTGTTTTCAGTATTTATAGTTTATGTAGTTCAACATTGGCATTACATTTTTAAACACAAGCGTTGAATTTTTTTTTTTCGATTTAAATTTATAGTTTCTTGATACTTCACTACTTCAAAAAATCTACAATCTACCCATAATCTATTAAAACTATAATTAAAAACTCAGATTTCCCAGCTAACCTCTTCAATAGCTGAGACTAGCCTGTCAAAAGTTTCAGGCTTCATATGCCTCTCTTCTAGAAGTTGATAGAGCTTGTATTCAAACGCAAGAAACAAGTCGCTGATACCTACAGAATTATAAAGAACAAACAAACAAATCAGAAAAATCAACCCGAAGTTATGGAAAATGAGCAAAATAATCAAATTAAAGAAAAAATAGGGAAAGATCAATATACAGTGTCTGAGTATTCGTAACGAAGCCAGAAAGACTGAAAAATTAAATATGTCATGAATCCTTCGATAATTACGTAAATTCGCTGAAAATTAGTGGCGATAGTTTGGAGCTTGACTCCCTCCGATCACTGGCTATGGCGAAGTCATGAATATCAGGGCACTTCCATTGTACTAAAAGATCTGCACTGCCACCACCACCCCAAAAGTAAGACAGAAAAATAAAGTCACAACCAAATTCTCATATATTAGGCTTGAGCAGCAGGATAACTACGGAATTCTAGTAGAAAACAAGAAGAGAAGAAGTAGAAGAAGAAGGTAGGGAGGGAGGGGGACTCATACTGACATGGGAGAGAAGTGTTGGCAGTGTCGAGTTCGGTGAGGTAAAGAGAGGTTCCGGTGGGGAAGTTTGTTTATAGTGGTTTTCAAGCTTAATTCGTCGATCTCTTGGGGTTCCCTCCAACTCACTCTCTTTTCATTGCAAGCTGAAGCTTTTGTGTTCTCTAACTATGGGCTTTCACTGTATTTTTCTAGGGATGTAAAAGGGTAGGCAATAGCATGATAGTGTCATACTCACATCATAGTGTAATTTTTTCAATAAAAAATTGTAATCGGAAAAATTACACATTCACTTCTTATGAGTTTGATTAAATTACACACACATCTTGTTTATATTGAATAATTATATAAAATTTTATTATACGTCATATTCTATAATAAATAAGTCTAATTTTTAACCGAATTTTTTAAAAACAATTAAATAGATATTGAAATGTCTAAAATACCCTTATACCTACTTAAAGACACAATTCAGCTAAAGAGCTTCTTGATAAGATTGTTCTTCAGAATTTGGGAAAACACATAGGTAAAGGTACAGTATATATTTCTAATCCGTAAGTTATGAAAATCACATATCAAACTTTTTTTTAATCCAATTTCGGAAAAACTCAACAACTAAAGCTGCTGAGTAAAGAAGTTGATTTAAATAAAAAGAATGACAATTTTCTTTCAGAAGTTAATTTAAGGACTGATTTGTCCAAACCAATTTCTCCTTCAGAAATCATCTCTTTGACAGAAAACAAAGAAACAGGAACCCTAAACAATTTACATAACCTACGGGTTTACACGATTGACACGATTGAAACAAAAGAAAATCGTTTGAATCGTGTAAATTGTTAAGGGTAATTTTAGGACTTCTATAATCTTAAAGAAAACCGTTATTTTTGTAAAATTACATAAAGTTTCAGCGGACCGTCACGGGACGGTTCAGCGGTCATTCCGGCCCGCCCCTAAAATTTAAGCTGCCTGGCCTGTGAACCGCCTGAAAAGGTCCAGGCCAGGCCCGTGAATAGGTCGGACAGAGCATTGTCAGGTCGGTCCGGTTGCCACCCCTACCCTCACGGGTGATTTTTATATACATGTACCCTACCCAACCCCATGAAACCCTCATACTCTATCCATTAGGGTTGGGTACTCGTGGGTATCTAAACCATGGATAATATTGTCATCCTTAATATTTTCAAAGAAAATGTACCGATAAGCCTTTCTGTCCATTTAATTAGAACTACATTACTACAAAAATAATTCATATTATCACGTGCGGTGCGCGTAAGATAATCTAGTAATAATAAATAAATTATAGCCTAAAAATATTTCTTTCATTTTGGCACATTTATACATATAGTTGTTAAAACTCATACTCCGTCGTACGTGTGTTGGAACATGTTAATATTTCACTTATACTTTGAAAATGAAATTATCATTGATTCTTATAACCATCCAATCATTTGTTTTATAACAAGCTCAATCCGTTAAAATGTCATATGATAGTGGATTTGGTTTTTCAGTGGGAATAACTTACATCTTATTTTTAAGCATTTTCCATTTTCCAGTGGATCGTTAGTAATAGTTGCATAACCATGATTAGTTCAGTAGATTAAGAAACTAAAAATACAATTCTGGGCCATGATTATGATATATGGCTCATCTTCCTAAATGTTAGTGCATGGCCCCTTCAAATTTTTTCATGCAAGGATGATCGGTATAGTTTTTATTTATAATAACTGTCCTTTTTAATTTAAAAGGTTACGAAGTTAGTTGTACTGAGTTATTAATTATTTTAATTAGTATAAAATATTAGTTATTGAGTTATATTTACAGCAACTATCTTTTAAGAATGATTTTTATAATAAAACTATTCTTATCAAAAGTCGTTTATTTATTGCACATATAATAAAAAAAGACGTGTGTGAGTGAGTATTAAAAAAATATTGAAGGAAGAGTGACTCTTGAAGAAAAAAAATGGGATTAAAAAAGAATAGAACTATTTAACAAAAGCTAGAAATCCCAGGTGGAGAAGAGGTATGTGTCGCAAACAAATTTGACTGAAAACTTAATTAGTAGTAATTTCTAGAGTAATTGGGAATTATCTTAAAACTAATTACAACTGTAACATAAAATATTAGACGTTCATACTAAGTATATAAAACAATATTACCTATAAAATCTATATTAAATATAAAAATTCATTATTTCTTTATCTTAAAGTACATATAGACAACATATATACACATCTTATATGTATGGACTGTCTAAGGTATGGTTCTGAACTGTACATGACCTGTGCTTTTAATACATTTGTAACATAATTGCATATATATGTATTGAACACACGTACAAGAAGTACATACCCATTATACATACTAGTTGGTGTTGATGTGTTAGGTAACTTATGATTTTAAACTCTAATATATTAGATATTTTTTAATGACATGTGATATGTGATATAATGATCAAGATTATTTTTATTTTAATGAAATAACTTAACAAAACAAGCTGAAAAGTTATTTATTGATTTAATATTTCCTTAACGATTTGGCACCAGATTTTTAGGATGTGTGGAAAGAGCAGCTGTGAAAAACAGACAAACCACAAAAAACAGCGATTGTTCATGAAGGTTTCCACAGAAAGACCCTTTAGTTCTGGCAAACGGTTCACAATTACAGGTACACGAGAGCATACCGATAGAATGAACGAAATATGAACAGTTAACATAATATGATCATAGATCTTAGGTTATAACTTGATCATGACGAATATAATATTTTTCATATAAATTGTGTCTTAGATTCTTATGCCGGAAAAATTTCTGGCACTCTTGAATACTGAATATTTAGTACTTCATCATATTATTTGATGACACGTCTACAGCTTTTATAAATTTCAAGAATTTATTTATTCTATCTCCTTAAAATCTGAATAAAATAAAATATTTGTGACATGTGACAATTGATGATATGAAGGAGTACTGAATATTCAGTAATCCGGATGTACTGAATATTTTCTCATTTACGCCTCACGTCCTTTGGTTTCACCAACATTTTTATCGTTGTCATCGAAATACCTCGTGAAAGCATAATATATAATTGGCATTGAGAAAAACATGTTGAGGAAGATAGATACAACATAAAGAACCATTTGCCATTGAGCTTTATTTATTATCATCACAAAACATAGATGCACGTGAAACTGTTCTCTCATAAATTTGAATGGCCTTCATCTTCCCCTAGGCTCAATGAAATTATTGGAATGAAAAAAATTTCCAGTGTTGGCCTTCATCTTCCCCTAGGCATAATATATATGCATGTAGTGGCAGCCTAACTATCTTTTTTTTTTTTACGTATTTGGGCAATATCCTTTTAGCTTCATCCTTTATAATTAAACACTCATTTAAAATCCACTAGTCATGTGTTACGTGCGTTACGCGTGATATAAAAAGTTTAATGCGTATAAATTTAATGCGTATACAGTGGATGAAAGTATTAAACTGGTGATAAGTTACCAAAATTCGATTAACTGGTTTTTTCATATTAAAATACATACAAATGAGAGTAAAAATAAAATATTTTTTTTGTGAGAAGTATGAAAAATGAGAGATAAACAATCAAAGCTAATGAGTTAATAAACACATAACTTTAAATAGTGTCTTAATTAATTATTAATTCATCAAAATTAATGATTTATATATCAAAAAATAATTAAATTTTTTATTTACTTTTATTAAGTGAATCCGTTAAATATATATGTGTGTGTGGGCGCCGCGCATGTGTGTCGATCAATCACATTTGAACATATCAAATAATAAATGGTAACATTAGAATAATAAATATCTCGGATAAAATTATCCATAAAATGTTTTAATTCTCACATGACTTTTAATGTCTTATTATTCAAGTTATACCTTAAAGATAGATATAATTTTTAACCTATAATATATGATCGATATTTATTAAATTTATTTAGTAGTTTCAATCTACTCATGTTCAGAACTTACTATTGGTGACACATTAATCTTTTTTTAAAGTTAGTCTAACTATTCAAATCAAAATCTTAAGTATTTAATTAAGTTTTTTAAATTAAAATTTTTAGTCTAAATATGTAATAAAAATAATATAAATTTAATTTAAGATAACATTTTGAGAATAATTAATTAGTAGTATTTTGGATGTTTATGAGAAATAAATAATTTAAATTTATTATTGAGTTAATATATTGATGATTATTTAAGAAAATTAAGATTCATGCTTACACAAAATTATGTAAAAATGATTCTCATTATCTTTCTACTTTTTAATATATTATAGATTAGAAATATAAAAGTAAGGGAAAGAGCTCACTTATTAATTCGGGTTTCATACATTTTTAAAACTGATTGCAATCTATGCATGCTTTATCCCTGCCTCTCTCTATTTCTCTCATCTCTCTATATCTCATGGTTTTATCCCTCTAAACTTCTCAAACTATTTATGCGATACTTTCTCACCCAATCTATCCCATTTTCAGTAAGGTTCGGTTTCACGCACATGCAATCTTAAAAATTGCCACAAAATCTGTTTTAAATTTAATGCATATGTATTTTATTTGGTTTAAATATTATTAGTTTTTTTTCCTCGATTTATTGGGTTTACAAATACTGATACTTCTTTGATCTTGTACTTGTAGGTTGTCGAAAGGGTGGCTTAGTTTGTTGGACCGAAAGCTCATCAAAGAAAAAACAATCAAATGCAGGTTTTCATTCTACCCTTTCATTGACTAATCAATGTCGGTGTAAGTTATTGTCGCCAATTTTATGATTACTTGATTTTCAATTTACTCCATTTTAGATAATATTCATTTTCAACTTCCACTTTATAAAATAGTAAATAAAATCTTATAATTATATTTTTGTTTCATGTTTATTCTTTTAATTACTCTGTAATCATAATAAATGATCCGTCACAAAATATCCAACAGATAATACATATCAAATAAAACGAGTCACATCACTCTAATTTTTACTCAATAAACCTGTCAGCATTCAACCCTCCAAGTCACTCATTTATTCCAGCTTCTTCCACACTTTAGCTGGTTTTCATTCTTATATTGCTAAGAATGACGTGATCATCAGTTCGTAGTGGTTCATTTGGCTGTTGGCTCCCCGAATTCCTTTCAGGATGAATTTTCTGCATTCATGAGGAAGATTCTTGAGTAATTTGTTGAAATTGATCAGCTCTTTCGTCTTCCCCTTTAGTTTTTTAGCATCCTCATCTGTTTCTCTTCCTTAATTTGGAGTTTCAGGCTTGAATCTGCTATTGCGTTAATTATTTTAGTCCTATTCATGTCCGTAGTTTTCCATTACTGTTTACATAGAGCTTCTCAGCATTGTTTAGAACAGAAATGATTTAATCTCATCTGAAATATTCATTAACTGTCTCGTTTTGATTGAATGACTGCAATGACAGAGGAATAATGCTTCGTCTCCCGGCATTGTTTCTCAGAAATTTTTATTCTGTCTGTTCACAATTACATCAATACTCTTCGTTTTATCCTGGGTCTTCATGCTGCGGTCAACGGGGGGTGCTCGCTTCATCGATTATGGTCTGTTACCCAATTCAAAGCTTATTGCGACAACCGACAATGGCGACTCCTCGGGGAGCAGGACCCAAACCGACATTGAGCCTCTCTTGGAAACCTATCAATCCTCGGTGACAATGAAGAACTCATTCAAATCCCTCATTTCTCCAATAAAGCCCTGATTCATTTTCCCCCTTTCGTGGCTCCAACAATCACAGGAGGAAGAAGACTATTTTCGAATCCCCAAACGTTCGAGTCCTTGGCTTAGGATGTAGATGTGCCATGGAGGAAGAAGGAAGGAGTAAAAAATGAGTGCCGAGGTGGGTTGAATGCCGATCTGTCCGTTGGGTTAAAAATTATATTGACGTGGGGTCGTTTTATTTGTCACGACTTTAACGATTTATCGTTAATAAGATATTTTGACAGGCCTTTAATTTATGGCAGTGAAATAATTACAAAATGGTAAACGTGAAACAATCTAATCGTAAGTAATAAATGGTTGAAAATCAAAACTATTTCAAATTAGGAGATAAAACAGTATTTTAAAAATATGAATTTATAGAATGACATTATATATTAACTATCACTTAATATGATAGTTATTTTTTAAAAATATGATAAATTGATGGACTAAAATTATTTTTTATACTATTAAAGACCAATATTATATATTATGATTTAAAGATTATAAACAAGCTAATTTATTTAAATATTATAATAAATTCTAAAGATAATTAATATTAATTTCAAATTATATATTAATTTTAAATTAATTTAATACGTGGACACATTTTTTTATTAGTAGTATAGAAAAGACAATAGAGACAGCTGCCTATTAAAAACATGCACTTATATACCCATTAAAAATGTCTCCACTCCAATTTTGATTCAAGTTTTTTGGTTAGTTTGTCTAAATTTCTGTATTGCATTGTTTGTTGTGTGTTGTTACTGGATTAATTAATGTAAAAAGTCAACTAATTACTTAAAGACAGAAACCAATGCAATACAAATATCAATAGTCGTAATTTAAGATGCAATTCCTTTGTTAAATGAGTCTCTTAATTAACATTTTTTGTCTACTCGGTGGTCATTTAATGGGTATGTTCTACTCTTATTGAAATGCTTATCTATTTTTTGCAATTAGCGTTAGTATCATTTGTTCTCATTTTTTCATAGACTCAAAAAGGATATTTTATTCATAATTTACCAATCCTTAACTGCATTCTCATGAATCAATCCTCTTATATGCAAAATCTGGAGGTTTTGAGGGTTGGCTCTTTTATGTTTGATGGTTGTAGGATGTAATTTTTTATTTATAAATGTGGTGTATGGACAAAATGGCATTATTGTGTTGGTTGAATTTCTCATTTTTGAATTGATCTTTGATTTTCGTTTGTGCAAGTAATAATATGATATATATATATATATATCATCACGTGTCAACACGTGGCAGAGAGTTTAATATGTAATGTTCATCGTTTGTGCAAGTAATAATATGATATATATATATATATCATCACGTGTCAACATGTGGCAGAGAGTTTAATATGTAATGTTCAGTCATGTCCCAAGACTAAATTTAATTTTTAAAATCTAAATTTCATAAATTGAAACATGTCATATTGCCTAGTGGGGATATATATGGATATGTGACTCATGTAGTTGCATCTAGATTCTCTTCGAAGTTGGACGGTTTTGTGAGTAAGGATAAATGTTTTGAGAAAATTATAAATTAGTCTCTCTAACTATAATGTTATTGTTGTTTATAACTCTAAACTATTATTTCTTTAATTTATAACCTTCAATTTTTAATTTGAAATCAAATCTAACATTTCATCCATATTCTATTAAGAATCTGTTAATTTACTTTAAAATGATGTAGTTTTAAAATATTAAAATTATAAATCATCCATATCAAAACTACGTGGTTTTGGCATTATATTTTTTTCCCAAACCCTACTAAACAAATCCCCTTTCTTCTTTGAAGATTTCTGATTAGTTGGTTAATTGGTGGTAAGGGAAATTGAATGGTTGGGATTTGCTGTGGGGCTGTCGGAGATGGTGAGGCATTGGCGACGATGGAGCCGAGCTCACGAACTTCACGGCGGCGGATAATGGACGTCATTCCCTTCAATTAAACGCCGAAGCAAATAGCCGCAAACGCTCTAATGAAGACGAACAGAAGGAAAAGGAAAGCGAAGTATTGGACGGTGATCATTTGGAGAGACTCTATGAAAGTATGAAGCAAATGAAAGTTGAAGCTGAATTGCCGAAATTAGGCCTCACATCAGTATGTGGACGGAGGCGAGACATGGAAGACACCGTCTCAATTCACCCTGCATTTATCGACCAGAAAGATCTAAATCGAAACGAATTTCACTTTTTCAGAATCTTCGACGGCCATGGTTGCTCTCATGTAAGAACACAAAACCCTGTGATATTATTTCACGTTTTAAAAATCAAATATCCATCCAAACACGGCCTTAACTTGATATTCCTTTATGTTTTAGGTTGCGCCCGAAGTGCACGGACAGGTTGTGCGAGATTGTGAAGGAATAAATCGAAGGGGAGTGAGGTTCAGTGGAGTGGAAGAGAACGATGGAACGAAGCTTTGAGCGTATGGACGGAGAGGTGAAGGAAACTAGTGACGATGACGGCAGCACTAGGTGCCAATGTGAGTTGAGGACTCCTCAATGCGACACCGTTCAAATCCAAATGGCTCAAATTCATATCTGTTAAGCTCTGAGGAATTAGGCCAACAAAATCATTACCGTTAAAATTTAGATCATGCAAAACACTTACTCCCAATGCTTTCAGGAATAGTAGCTGTGAATTTATATCCATGGAGCCATAGACAAAAAGTTGTTTAGTTGGGAAGGAGAAATGGGAAGAAGAAAGGGATTTGTTTAGTAAGGTTTGGGGATAAAAATATAAGGCAAAACGAGGTGGTTTTAATAGAAATGATTTTATAATTTTAATATTTTAAAATTATGACGTTTTAAAGTAAATTAATGGATACTTAATAAATTATAGATTGAAGGTTAGATTTGATTTTAAATTAAAAGTCGAAGGTTATAAATAAAAAAATAATAATTTAAGATTATAAATAACAGTAATATAATAGTTTGAGAGATTAAATTATAGTTTCCCAACCTTTTTGAAGTGTAAAAGTCTTTTAATTTTAAAAAGTCTCGGAGCATGTACATTGCACGTGCTTTGAAAGAATGTTTTGAAACAAATTGTGTAGAAAAAAACAAACAAATACTAAATTGTTTTAGGACAGGTTGAAATGGTGTAGTCAATAGTAAACATAATAAGCCAAATTTTCATTTTCAAGATATAAAAGGAAAAGAAAAAAAGATACTGAAGTTCATTTTTTGTGGTCAGATGCTAAGATCAATTTTCTTAACTTTTGTTATAAATTCGTCGAATGAAAGCGAATGTATACTTAATAGGCCGACATTTTTCTGATTTTCACTCTCGGGAGTCGGGATAATAAGGTATGTGTGTTAATGGTAATAATGACCTGTCATGATAAAACATTATCTTGGGTTTTAGATCCCTAAGAATGATGCTTAATGGGGTGATACATGTTTTTTTTTTGTGACAGATTATGTACATACTTGAAATAATAATATCTTATCTATACATTTTTCAGTCCTAATAAATTTATGATGATTTATTGATTTTGCAGGTACTTCAACCAACTAGAGAACTGCTAAAGTATTTTTTCTTAATTTGAGGCTATTAATTTAAATGTATGCAGTCTTTATAAATTTAACATGTGAATGTATGTACATTAATTGAGAATGTAGGTTAATTTTAGACTCTTCACTAATTGAAAAGTCAACCTTATTCAAAATTAGGGTATTTTGAGGATTTAAAATGTTTCTCCAGAATAGTGTCCTTATATAGATGTTATAGATATGCATTATATAACTAATCAAGTATTGATATGTGTTAAATTGAAGGGTAATTTAAAAATAATAATTAAAGTAGAAATATAAATTTGATAAATAAAAGTTTGTCTGAAATTATCCCTTTTATATATTATAGATTACATATACACTTTGAAAAATTGAATGGCAGGGCATAGACTCTGAAAAAATTAATGGCAGGGCAAATGAAAGTTTCTCTGAAAATTTTTGAGGGAGGGAGGGCACAGACTCCGAAGACAATCACTGTGTTACAGACCGTAATTTTAGAACAATATTTACCAAAGATTCAATCACTCGAAAGAGAGATCAATTATTTGTGGTATCCTCAAAACCAAAGACATTTAAACAATATTGTTTATGTTAATCGTAACACCTTAGACTTGGTTCAATGATTCAATATGTGATTTATGATTTGCTCTTGAAAATTACACTATTATAAATTTGACCTTTAACGGTGATAGACAAAAAATATAGACGACAGGTTTTGTTAGAAGATAAAGAAGATGAAGATGAGAATGAAGATGAAGGAAGAAGATGAAGATGAGAATGAAGATGAAGGAAGAAGATGAAGAAGTTAGTAAAATTAATCAACATGTCACGATATAATTGGATGTTTATTGAGTGGAGTTTTCATTTGAAATGATCGGTTACAGTACATTCTTGTATCAAACAGAATGTGAAATAATCATTAGATTGTTCTTGTGAGCTACACGAGATATGATTTAAAGATGTATTTTTCTTTCTGCATGGTACATACAACATAAATTAGTTGTTTTCCTATTTTTATGGACTACAACTGTGTTAAAAGTTGTCATATAGTACATCTCATTCACCATATAATAACCATATAGTAGATTTAAGTAATCTCTAGACATTCATTGTGACCCCCACATTAAATAATCCAAAGGTTATTTTAATTCTATGTATCGTACATGATATATATCTTAGATAATCCACGAGATATCATTTTAAGTTTGATCTTCAATTATAATATCATATTTGTTTCATTATTATGAATTAATTGATTCTTAATTTAGTATTTGATGAAATTATATATAGGTGTATAATATCACATTTTATATATATATATGTATAATTTTTTCTACTAAATTAATGAGAGAGAATTATTTTCAGCAACTTAAACTAAAAAATTTTAAAATTAAATATGTGAAAACACAAAAACAGAGAAAAAATGTTAAGTGCTATTACATGTGATTGTGGCTTTTAGAAATTAAAAAATATATAATTTTGATAATTTGCTAGAACTTGAAAAAAATTCACAATCGCTACACTCGATTTTCATGACACCGCGATCATGACGCAACACAAACCGCAATCACGATGTAAATCGATGATCGAAGATCATAAGAATAAGATTCAAAATGTCAATTTGTATCTTATTTTTAGTGAATCGAAATTTGAAGAATTGGGACTAATTTTTCTCTGAACAATTATTTTTTGTTACACCGTCATGTTCATATTGAGCAAAAAAAATGTGTGGTTAATAAAAATTTTATAAGTTGTAAACATATTATTAACATATGCAGCACATTATGATCAATATTAGTTCTAGCATTGTAAACATCATTTTGTTTAGCTAGTACAAAATGTATTCCATGCGTCAAAGTGGAAATTAGAACCTAACTAATTATATGTTTACAAAATGAAAATAGAAAGTCTAAAAGTCATTTAACATTATTATGTTTACAAGTAATATATGTGTTGACATTACTATGTTTACAAGTAATGTAAACATCTTTAATGTAACATTTTTATGTTTACAAGTAAACATTATTGATTATATTGTACATTTGCAAGATATATTCATTATATTGTTGGTGGACATTAATAAGTTCCAAGTTGTGGATAGTCATATTCATTATATTATACATTTGCAAGATACGACTTGTTATCAAATATTTTAAAAAAATGTCAAAAGTGAGGTTAAATGTGACTATGGCTTGTAGTTGTGCTGGTTATTGATGTAATTTTCGCATACAAAAGAAGTGATTGATAATATTATTTACTTATAAACTCAATAACATTTACATTACTTGTAAACTCATTATTGTTTACTTGTAAACTCAATAATGTTTACATTACTTGTAAACTCATTATTGTTTACTTGTGAACTCAATAATGTTCACTTATAAACATTATTTTGTTACATTATGTAAACAAAAAGATGCTTACATTACTTGTAAACATAATAATGTCAACAAATACATTACTTGTAAACATGATTAATGTTAAATGGCTTGTAGACATACTCTTTTCATTTTGTAAACATATAGTTAGTTATGTTATAATTTTCACTTTGACTCATGAAATACATTTTCTACTAGTTAGGCATACATTTATATGATCTCGAGTTGGCTGTTTATAATGTTAGAACTAATATTGATCACAGTATGATGCATCTGCATACTGCATATGTTAATAATATATCTAGAACTTGTAAAATTATTATTAACCACACACTTTTTTTACTTAATATCATGACAATATAAAAACTTAATTGTTCCTCTAAGTAATATTTTGCATTTTCAGAAAAATGGATACCCAAGACTAACAATGTTGGAATTGATATTAATTACAGTAATCGGCATTTACAGAATCCCTTGGTCAATAGTATAATTACAACTTGTGAATAAATAATTAACCACACACATATTTTAGATAATGTCTGAAAGACATTATGATTTTAGAGTTCCACTAAGTAATAATTTTTTATTTACATATCAATATAGAAAATTGTTAAACAAAATTATAAATGAAAATGACTAGTAGCTAAACTCTTGGGAATGAGGAATCAAGATGAGGGAAACACGTGAGGCTCCATCTTCATATTTGAAAAGACGCAAAACAAATGAAAAACGAAGTCTATCACAAATAAGCATAGAAAATTTGTTGTTAATGACAATGTACTCAGTGAACATCACTCGTAAATTATAGAACTAAACTCACATTACTTATAAGCACCATGTTTATATTTTGTAAAAATACATTTTTTTACTTAAGAAAACTTAACAAGTTACATTTTTTTATTGCAGGAAAAACCACTTTAAAAAAAAAGATGTAGTTTTTACATACAAAAGAAGTGGTTGATAATATGTTTATAATATTTGTAAACATAATGTTTACATTACTTGTAAACTCAATATTGTTTTCTTGTAAACTCAATATTGTTTTCTTGTAAACTCAATAATGTTTACTTGTAAACATGATTATGTTACATTATGTAACCAAAACGATGTTTACATTACTTGTAAACATAATAATGTCAACACATACATTACTTGTAAACATAATAATGTTAAATGGCTTGTAGACATGCAATTTTCATTTCGTAAATATATAATTAATTATGTTCTAATTTTCACTTTGACTCTGACTCATAGAAAACATTTTATAAGCATATAATTAGTTACGTTCAATTTTATGACATATAATTAATGAAACACTTATTGTTGAAATAACAGTCATTACGCGAGATCATTATTTGAAATCATGGTTAAGGGTGGCCCAATCACTAATAGATCTCTCAACGAGAGCCTCATTCTATCTAAAGGAAATTACTTCAGTGGATCCAGTTGATTAATTCGTTATGTCCGTTAATACCACCTGCTTGGAGTGTGGGGTTAAGGGCTAACCTGATGATTGTGCCGTTGCATGCTTTTTGGTAGAGCCGCCACCTCCCACGGCTACAGCCACCATCAGGATGGTACCTAGTTTATCACCATATCTAAAAATAATCTTGCTCTTGGCCTTCCTATCAGAATGATGGGTGTAAAAAATAACCTGTCATGACCAATTCGTCCACATTAGGCACAAAACTTTGGTATTCTCTCATAACGGAAAGCTAATTCAGTGTTGAGGCAAGTCATTTGGTTAACAGTGTTTCGATGACTCAGTGAAATCTCATGCGAGAGATGGGAGAGAACTAATTCTATTTTACTATGCACTGAAATGAGTAGTTTTGAAATTTCATATTTTAGTACTACATTAGTAGATGAATCATTTTTACAGCTATTATTACTTAAGAATCATTATTATTAATTATTTATATAATTAAGCTATCCATATCAAAACTCAAAATTTATAACCACGTTAATATGTTCAAAGCGCACGTGATAAGAGACCCCAAATAGCTTTCTGTTGAAAAATCCTGTAAGTAAAGTTCTATCGACTCGTGGCTAATAATGGAAAATTTATTTATTTTCTTCCCAATTAGACTTGAACACTTCATATTGAAGCAACCGAAAGTTGACTACTCAATTCATTGGGCTTTGTATTCTTCAATCAAGGTAATTGTCCGTTTAACAAGTTTTTAGCCAACCAAACACAAATAATTGAACCATGAACGAAAAAACACAAGTAATTGAATAATTGGGTTTGACTTATTACACGCATAATAACTTTTTTCTTTCATTTAATACTCTCATTTAGATCAAATCCACCGTTTTTCTCATTCAATTCAAATTTTTTTACATAATTCTCATTTGTTGTTAAATATTAAAATACTAAATTCTCTTATGATGTGACCCGTAAAATTTCTATAATTTCACTTGTTACATTTCATATTTTCACTGATTTTATCTTAATTTTTATTTATGATTTTTCAAGTACATTAACGAGCAATTGGGTTCGTGTAATTTAGAATAATTATCGTAATTACTGGTAAAATATTATTATCATGTTGGTTGTAGAGGTGTGCAAAAACCAACCAAATCAAACTATACCGAACTGAAATGACCTGTTTGGTCCATTTTTAGCTAAATGTGGCCGGTTCGGTCTTGGATTTGAAAAAACCGAACTTTCAGTCCAGTCTAAAAAATTTCTATATTTTAGACCGGACCGACTGTTTATCCTCCCTCATATACTTTATTTTCTCTCATTTCTCTCATATTTGTATTTTTCTCATCTCTATTTATTGTTTAGTTTACACGTGGTAGTTTAAATTGGAAGTTTTTATTGCAATGAATGAAAAACTTCAAACTTTTTCAAACATGTATGATTAAATTCATTGATGAAGCTCTTGAAAAATATTGGTGGACTTTAAAACTTGACCAAACCAATCAATTATTTTACGGTCCCATCGTTCGGTTTATATGTACATAATTGATCGATTCGGTTCTCATTATGACAAGACCGTAAAAAAAGGAGACCGAATCGACCATGCACTGTCCTATTTGGTTGTGCATAGTAATCTATGAAAATGATTGGTAGAATTTTAGAATTGTTATGTTTGGTATAAGTTAAATTTTGTTGTATATTTATATAAATAACATGGAGTTACTTAAATGCTCTTTTAGTTGTATTATGTAAAAAAACATCATGGCATGCAATTTAACATTTTTATTACATTTAAATAAATTAATAATGCTAAATTAAATTTTAATAAAGTTAATTAAATTAATAAATTGAGAGGGACAGTGAAAGAAAAAATTAATATTACGTTTATTTCATATGAACATGATTGTCAGAATCGTGATCCTGCTGATACTACATTTTATTTAATTTACAAAATAATTAAAGAAGAGTTAATGGTAGGATTTGAACCCTTGCGCTAAGAAGCCGCTTTGGTACGAGTTAAGTAAGAATGTTGAGAATGTTGAGAATGTTAAGTTGTTGGATAATCTTAAGTAGTAAAATTAAATGATAATATATTAAGGTTATCATGTTTGATAACGCATGATTAAGTGAAAAAGTTACTGATAAAGTATGATTTTTTTGTTTGCAGGTAGAAAACTTGGGTAAAATTGTTGGGAAAGAGCTATATAAATTATAGAAAATTACTAAAATTATTTATTATTTATAAATTTTTCTTATAAGTTTTAATTTCTTGTCNATAAAATCAACTATTTTTCTCTTACTATGCCAAAAAATAAAACAATCTTTTTACTTACATCGTAGAAATAAATTTAATGACAAATTGTTCAAAATTACATAGCAAAACTACACACAGATTCTTTGTTGGCAACTGCTAGAAAATCTTAATAATTCATGTCGTGTTTGATTAAATTTTCTCTGATATCACGAAATTAATTATAACACATAATTTTCCTCTTTTATATATAAAAAATAAATCTGATATCTTCATTCATATAAATACATTAAAATATTTAATTAATAATACATAGCAGTTCCACCGTTACACACGTTTTCTTAGTAGATATATATACCATGGTTATCGATTTCGTTCCATTCTGGTTAGAACGAGTAAAATATTTTAGTTCTGGCACATGAACAAAACGGAATAGGAATGCAAAATTTTGTAATATTTCGGGTAAATATAATCTAAAAGTGAATATAAATAATTGAAGAAAAACCCCCTTCGCGCCTCCATCCCACGGGTCTGGGCTTTCATACAAAAAATTAGACGCGATAAATGATCCTATTATAGTCTCATTTTTATAATTTTAATATTTTTTAAACATTTATAATTTATGAATCATATTTATTTTAGGGAAAGAAGTAATTTTTAATTTTAAAAAATAATTTGATATTATTAACATGTATTTTCATAGTTTAAATTTTATATTATGCATATACGAAGAGTTTATCTATCCTTAATTCAAACTTAATATTTTATATCACTCATTCCGATTAATGTGCATATCTGAATCTTACAGGGCGACCCCGATATGAGTTTGTGGGACAAGTCTTTCAGGACAGGGGTCATAAGGGATGAAAAAAATCTCAAAATTCGGTATCGGGATTGGTTTGGTTCCACTAAAAGTGGAAGGAGATCTGACGAGATTTCAAGATCGAGATATTTCATGACACTTTTGTGAGTCTTTGGTCTTAAAGAAAATAAAATATCAAAATCGAGTAGGAAGAATCGAAACAAATAATGATATTTTTATGAGGATTTGAGAAAGTAAAAGTTATTTAGAAAATGTGTAGATGTGTTGTAAGATGAGTAAGTGAATTGAGAAAGTTATTTGATAAAGTAGATTTTTGAGAGAAAGTGATAGGAAAAGTAATGTGAAATTGTTATTTAGTGAGGTTAAACAATTTTATCATGTCAAAATAAGAATACTTGAAACAAACATGGGAAAATGCTGAAAAATAAGTTTACTACGAACTTTACCACGTAGATACCCGCAACCTAATGGCCCCTAAAGGATTGCTCTATGACCATTTAACCACTGAACCAGGAATGCTTTATGCAACAAAGATGAATATCTTTTTTATTTAATTAAACATTTAACTATTTTTATGACAATTCAATTTATCTATTTTAAGACTTACACCATTTAAAGTTATCAAATTAGAATGGATTGTGTTACCACTATTTTATTATATTTAGACATTAATTTTCATATTGCAGTACAAGTTTATTGAATTTTAATTTATAAATCAAACACATCCAAACCTAATGTATTATAATGATCTTAATATATTTAATCAATAATTATTTTTACATATTTATTTATTTATCTTTCATAGTTTAAAATACTAATTAAATAGTGAAGAATGCCTTAAAATAATTGAGTTTAAATTAATAAATTAGTTACTCTCCCTAATTTTACTTAGTTATAGTAATTAATATTATTTTAAGAATCTCATAAATGCATATTTTTATATATAATTTAATTGCTAATATTTAGTAAGATCTTATCATCCTCAACCTGATCCAATGATCCAATCTGCAAGACCCATCCATCGATCTGAATCAAAATTATGATCCTGACAACCTTACATATGAGAGTACAATAGTAATTTGTTTGATATTATAATTGTGATGGTATCATAAATTATGATTGTTCACATTTTCTGTTATAATTTAATTGATTCAAATGATTATAAATCAGCACGTATGTTAACTTAGATTGCATCCTAATTTAAGCATTACAAATGAGGTTCCCGTGAACAAAATGGGGGCTTGATTGTTTTTTGAGCGATTTACGTAATCACGTCGGAGATACATGATAAAATACTAATAAAGCTTCTGAGAAGGAAAGAATTTCTGATGCAGAACAAATCCACCATTGTTTGTTTCCATACAATCCATTTTAAAACTTTGATATCACTAACATTTATTTGTACATATATAAAATTCAGTTAGAATGGAATGAAGTTATATTCAATAGAGGCTGAGTTTTTTTACCTACATTGGGGGATTTTCGAGGCTTTGGAGATAAAGAAAGAAGATGGGGTTAATCTATTAACACAATTGAGGTTAATATTTGTATTTTAACTATGGTAAAATGATTTTTTCTTTTTTTGGTTAAGCTAACCACCTACTTTTCTGAAATGCACCGCCAAAAAAATGATTTTTTGTTAAATTATTAACACAATTGACAAAAAAATTCAATTATCTAAAATAACAATTTTGTTGAATTTTTTATTCTTATTTACTTTCTTTCTCTTCGTCGAGACTCTCTCTCTAGGCGTCGAGCTGCAATTTTCTTCTTCCCCTTCGAGCCTCGAGGGTTGGTCGGTAATGTTGATAAAGGATTCAGAGAATCCTAGGGTTTTCTGGTTCCTCGACGGTTGAGGGTGAATTGGTTGAGGGGAAAGACCTGTTGTGTGGAGATGATTCTAGGGCTTCGGGTTCTTTGAACTCAAATGGGTATGTTTTCGCGAATTTAGAATCTGATTTTCCTGCTCTGTCTCGGGATTGTTTTGAAAGCAAAGGGAAGAAATCATCTAATTCTTCTTCTGTTTTAGTCTCTCCTGTTAAATGGGAGAGTTCTGGAATTGATACATCTATACAGGAGTTGGCCTGGTTTGGGCAGAGTGCGGTGGATAATGTGGAAGAGGCTGGGGTAGATAATGTTTTGATAAATAACAATGTGCATTCTAAGCTGGTCACGGATTTGAATAAGGATGTAAATTCTAAACCTGTAGTATCCAAAGAAGCTAGTGTTTTTTGGGCTAAAATTGCTCATGGTAAGGTGAGGAAGCCTACTCCTATGGTTTTTGTTGAACCTAATCATGGAGAAGGTAAGATTTCTCTCAATTTTCCTCATAACCTATTTAAAACTAATTACTCTAATTGGGAATGTTTTTTGGTTGGTCACTTTATAGGTAAGAAGCCTCCAACTCACATTGTAAAACATGTTGCTCTTAAGGTTTGGGGAAGGAGAGGTTTGGTGGAGGTTTCATCAACAGATACTGGTTTCTTTTTCTTCAGATTTCAATCTATAAAGCATAGTGAGGCTTTTCTTCTTGAGGGCCCTTGGCACATTCTGCGTAAGGCTCTGGTTTATATTATTTTTTTAGTAATATCCTTTGGAATTTTTTAGAAGATAATATTTTTACATACTTCGAACTGAAAAACTGAACTGTGAACACCCCTAGTGATTAGAAGGCTTGATGAGAAATTAGATGGGCTTAATAATTGGACTGATGGTATCGAGAGATTTCTAGGAGTGTGTTAATAGTATTGGTATGGATGATCTCTCTTTTACAAGATGTCTTATGACTTGGTGGAATAAGCAACCTGAGATAAGCTATGTAAGAAATTGAAGTCTGTGAAGTATGCTTTGAGGAGGTTGGACAGAAGCTGCAGTCATCTTTCAGAGTCCTGGAGGCTAGAATTAAACTTGATGAAGCTCAAGCTGCTTTACACTTGAATCCTTCTGATGTGAATTTGCAATTTCAAGAGAAACAATGTTATGATCAGTTTATGGAGTGGAGTTGTGCTGAGGAGAGTTTCCTTGAGCAGAAGAAATCTATGGTTGATTGGCTCAACTTGGTGGATCAGAATTCTGCTTTCTTTTCATGAGGAAGAATGAGGCTCATTCTAACATTGTGAGAATTTTTAATTATGAGAATAGAGTTTTTGATGATCTTGTTGCGATTGAGATTCATATTTTGTGCTTTTATAAAGATTTATTGGGGACTGCCAATCCTTTTCCTCTACTGAATGGGAGATTATGTAGCTTATTCTTGAGAAGCGTGTGTCTCCAGATGACATGGTTTATTTTTATTGGTGAAACGAGTTTGGTTCTCATAACTATTCTGTTATGTCTCGAACTAACAGTCATTTTGAGAATCTTTAGTTGTTCTTTCTTCCTACAATAAAGATTACAATTTCTAAAAAGAGACTACAAAATTATGTAGACAATATCACATTTGTATGTTTAATTTAATAAGGAAAATCACTCTCAATGTTTAATTTGATAAGGAAAATCACCATCGTACTTAAAATTACATTCCCAAGGTCAAAGATAGGAAAGATTTTTATTGTGAGTGCATAAGGGCTAAAGCCTTCCCATAGTAGTAGTAGTAAAACTATGTAAGAGGAAGAACATAATACCTACCTACTAGGGGTAAAAAAGATAAAAAGAACAAAAGTTGGTGAAAATGAGGTTCTTTCCTTTCAGGAAAACATGTAAAAAGTTATGTTAAATTTAAATCATTCATTTTGATTTTAATAAAATAAATTCATACAAAAAAGTAAATTCTAGAAAAAGAAATTAAAGTTTATACTACTAAATATGTATTATTAAAAATGAAACCAATGGCTCAAAATACATGAATATAACCTCTCATGTCAATGTGGAAAGTAACATGAGAGGATATATTTTCAACTAACAGTGAAACATAACCCTCAATTTTATTTATATTTATAAAATATCTTTATTTTATTTGAACATTGAATTTATGTTTCCTTTTTCCGTAGTCATAAAACTAAGGAGATCTTTTTACTAACAGTGAGTGGTCATAAACTTGGACGGCTAGTTAATGATAGGATTCAAACTCACATCAAATACTGAATATTGTTAATACAGTACGTAAAACTCGTATCTCTCAAGATATTATTGAAGATATTATTGATATTATTGATGGTTCTAAAGATTTTTTATTGGATTACTAAAAGAAAATCGTATAATACTTCACATGAGAAAAACCCCATATGTAAGAAAGGGAAAATGGGTTGATAGTGGGGTTCATATACATTAGTAACCCTTTCGTATGGGTTTGTCTATTATTTTTTCACATGATATCGAGAAGTTATTAGGCCATATATATGAAAACCAATTCAATGGTACAAATCCGAGAAAAGAGGTACTCTCATTGATCACAAATATTGTATGTGGGGCATTACTTGAAGCAAGTCTCACCATATTGCGGCAGAATTGTCTCCTCAACAACCACAACTAATCACAAAATTTTAGGTCGGACTGACTTCACAGAACAAAATTCCTCCACCTGTCCTACTTGCCATCTCTCTCTCTCTCTCTCTCTCTCTCTCTCTCTCTCTCTCTCTCTCTCTCTCAAAGTCTGTTTGTATATCATCCATTCCGACCAACCAACCCTAGTAATATAAAAGGGCAGCATTAGGGAGAAAAGAACATTGAAATCCATAATAATTCTCAAATTTTCATTGTTGTTTAAGCTTAACTAGTGCGAGGAAGATTTTAAAAAATACTGAAAGGAAATAAAAGAAATGGGGTCCGAGAGAGTGCAAGAGATAGCAACAAAGGCCAAGACGTCTGAGACGATCCCTGAAGAGTTTATCCGATCGGAGAACGAGCAACCGAGGATAACGACGGTGGAAGGGAAGGTACTTGAGGTACCGGTAATAGATTTTAGTGACCCAGATGAGGAAAAGGCGCAAAAGGCAATAGAAGAAGCTAGTTGCAATTGGGGAATATTTCAAATAGTGAACCATGAAATTCCAAGTGAAGTAATAAGCAAATTACAAGAAGTGGGGAAGGAATTCTTTGAGTTACCACAAGAGGAAAAGGAGGTGTATGCTAAACCAGCTGGGTCTCAATCTGTGGAAGGGTATGGCACTAAGCTTCAAAAAGAAGTGGAAGGAAAGAAAGGTTGGGTTGATCATTTGTTTCATAAGATTTGGCCTCCTTCTGCCATTAACTATCAGTTTTGGCCTAAAATTCCTTCTGCTTACAGGTTTGAATTAATAATTTTTCATGTTCAGTAATTACTCTTTTCTTCTTTCTTAGAATTAATTAAATTCACTAGTATAGGTATTTATAAATTAATAAAAATTAGGAGCAATGTTTAAAAACAGTCATTTATCAAAGAAAATAATGATTTTAGTACCGTTCTATCTTTTTTTTTTACCGAAGTTCAGCTTTCTTATATGAAAAAAATACTAAGTTACCCTTTTAGTTTAATTTTTTTTATTTAAATTAGTGACTACTAGATCAGTTTTGTTGAAAAATTGTCTCACATCGCCTAAACTTATCCATTTTGTGCTAGTTATAAAGTTCTAGTATCTCTCTCCTTAACACTTCGTTTTTAGAGAGTGATCGAGCTGAGTTTTACAACTTTTTTTTCACTACACCAGAGTCTAGCATGGAGACATTTTAATCTTCTCCCCTATAAAAATGTCACATTTCATTAAAATAATTTAAAAAGTCTTCGTATCGTTTCTTTCACTCTCCATGTATCTTTCTCACGTAATTTCTCAAAAAATAATTATTTTCATTTATCTTATGATTTCAAGTATATTACACTTCACACATCAACAACAGGTGACACTAGTAAAGTAATTAATTAGTGGGTGATGATATTTTGGCAGAGAAGCAAATGAAGAGTATGCAAAGTACATGCGTGGGGTGGTAAACAAGCTAATGAGAAGCTTATCAATAGGGTTAGGGTTAGAAGGGAATGAAGCAAATGAAGGTTTTGGAGGGGAAGAGTTGGTTTATATGTTAAAGATCAATTATTATCCACCATGCCCACGCCCTGATCTTGCTCTTGGAGTTGTTGCTCATACTGACATGTGTGCTATTACCATTCTTGTTCCTAATGATGTTCAAGGACTTCAAGCTTTTAGAGATGGCCATTGGTATGATGTCAAGTATATCCCTAATGCCCTTGTCATTCATATTGGTGACCAAATAGAGGTATTTTTCTTCACTTTATTTCTTTAAATTTATTTTGATTTTTGGATTTGGATCAGAGAATCATGGTAAATCTTCGACCACTGATTTTCACTTTAATGGCTTAGATTTTCTGAAAAAATAAAATTTTAAGAAAAGTAGTGTGTTTGTGCAAAATAAATAAATTCTACAATACAGATTATACAAAGATGACACCCTCATATTACTTCAAACATGAGGATCATCTTCTTTAGCTTTTTGTTTGGTTTAAAACCCACCTATTATAGATTACTATTTTTTTATTTTCTTTTTCAAATAAAAATATTTTTGCTGTTTTTTTCTTTTCAAAGTATTTTGGACATCTGAAAAATAACAAAATAATAAGAAAACTATTTGGTCCGTCGAATAATTTAGAAAAATATTCTTCCATATGTATGTATATATATATATTTGTTCTATTTCTCTTGTAAAAGGTACTTTTTTAAGGATAAATTAAGTAGTTAGCTAGATATTTTACGTATAGCAAGAATCCATGTTTTGCAATTTGCATAGAAAGTGAAAACTTCTCAACTCTTTCTTCTACACAAGATGACACTTATAGGAGCTCGAAAAGGAGAAAAAAAATCAAACAAATATGTGCATTATGACTAAATTAATGATGGCAAAATAACACAAAAAAAATCGCTTTATCTTTATTTAGGATAGAAAGTGAATTCAATTAAATATTTTCATCCTTTTTTATCCGATTGAAAAAAGTGACCGAACAATATTTTGTTTTGTGTGTGAAAGATATTAAGCAACGGAAAGTACAAGAGCGTGCTACACAGGACAACAGTAAACAAGGAGAAAACAAGAATGTCATGGCCAGTGTTCTTGGAGCCTCCACCAACCTTTGAAGTAGGGCCTCATCCCAAGCTTATCAACAAAGAAAATCCCCCAAAATATAAAACCAAGAAATTCAGTGACTATGTTTACTGCAAACTCAACAAAATTCCTCAGTAATTTTGGCTTAATTATTTACTTAATTCTTCTGGGACTTAAAATCTTAGTGTGTTGTGTATTTGGGCTTGATAATAGTAATTTATTACTTTTGTCTTAGTTTCTTTGTTTTGATAAGCAAATAGATAAATAAAATAAAACTAGCTAGTTAGATGCATGTTGGTCAGACTCAAAGCCAACTCTTCTGTATTTTTCAATCTAAATATGGTAATTTCGTTGTTGTGGGTTGTGTTTATTGTTTAGTCTATTGGCGTTTACATATTTATTATTTAGTGAACATTCCTTTTACTTTTGTCAACCTACAATTACAACCTAAATTATACTGGCTTACACAAGTTGTGAAATATATCATTCCTTACTATCAAATAGTTGTGAAATAATATTAGCGGGTTCATTCACATTAAAAATAGTAAAAAGAGAGAAATGAACATTTTATTCACAAAAGATTGTTTAAAGAAATAGCATATTTTTATCAGTGAGGAGGGAAATTTTTTCCCGTAAGAGTAACCCGTTGTGGGAATCATGAAAAGTGATGGGAAAGTATAGTTTGTTGAATCTGATTCTCAATTTAGTGATTAATGTTACGAACACCATGAGATTCATCAATTGTTAAAGTAAATAAGATATATCATTACACATTTAAGGCACATCAAGTACCGCGTGAGTACTTCGATCTAATACTTGTTCAAATTGTCTACTTTTTTATTTTCTTTATGTTTAGAACTTGGAAAGTGTGAGAAGAAAAGAAAATAAGGTGGAAAAATATTCAGGTAAATAAAGGAAACAAAAATTTATAGCTAAGGGAAAAGATTGTGACTTCCATGAAAATGATATTATTGAAAAGGAAATTAGCTAACAATAAACAAAAAACTTGAACAATAATTTTCATTATTTATTCAGTGATATTTATATTTAGTCGGAAAAATTACAATTCTACTTCACACATAAATTATTATTTACAACACATCTTTTTAGAAAATTCATAAAGAAAAAAAAGGAGTTACCCAATCCCAATCGCAATTAGCAATCTAATTATTTCTTCAAATTTTTCTTTCATTTTCCTCTCAATTTCCAAACTCCAAACATGCCCTTCAAACAAAAAAAAGGACAAAAAATAAATAATCTCAACCTACTTTTTCACAAAGTATTTTGCCCATCATTGTTTCCTAATTAGTTAGTAACTTTTTTTAAGTTAGTGATATATTCCAATTCAAACTCACGATTTTATGATAAGAGTGTTGAAACTTAACCACTTTACCAACTCATTCTGTGAGACGAAATTACTTACATCAATGAGACAGATATAATCATATTTTCATGGTACTATAATCCGAACCCACAACTTCATTGTGAGATACTACGACTCAGATTCACAACCTTGTCATTGAATACTGTGACTCAAACTCACGATATCATTGTGATTTATACATGGACATAATCTCAAAGATTGTGACAGCATTGGCCTAAACAATGCTATTTGTATCCCTTAGTCCAAACAGGAACAGAGTATATCAATGTTCCAAAACCAAACGAAACACCCATTGTAGCGGCAGCATAAGCATATGCTCTCCAAGGATGTTTGCTTTCTCTCATTGCATTGAACTCTGCTATGAAAGTAGATACTGTACTCAGACATCCCAACAGTCCAAATTGTATGCCTGTTGCCACTGTTTCACATGTCTTTGTTTTCACCTGCACAATGTTGGAATTTAAACTCAACATTAATTTTTTTTAAAAACGTGATAAATTTATAAAACAAAATCATTTCTTATATCATTCAAAAGGAATAGTGCTAATTGGTATCTAATACAATTCTAATTATCTAATTTTATATTTGATACGTTGTATTTTATATACTCTATGTTTGAGTATTAAAGTGTCTACTACATGTACAATAGTTAAAATTTAAATTCTTAAATTTCTAATTTATCACTGCATAATCAATTCTATATAGAGATTGAGGTTGTCGGCAGTTGACAACCCGGTAATTGTCAAATCAGCCATTTAGAGTCGTCAGATTGCATCTGCGCGACCCAGGTCAGACCGTACTACCAACTGAAAAAAATTAAAAATTGTTTATCCCTTATTGATCATCCAGATTAGATCGGATCGGAGTCAGACGGATAAAGAAAAAGAAAAAAAGAAAAGGTACCACTTCTTTTATAGTAGCAAGTGCCGCCATGATACAGGCTGCGGATACATTAGCAATAAGAGTCCCAAATGGAACCCATCTCAACAACCCAGCCTTTCCGAGTCCTTGTCCATTAAGGCGAGCTAAGAACCACCTGAGCCATACTCCTGGTGGTCCAACCATACAGGCTAACCATAACTGCGCCTCACTGCTACCACTCTTGAACTCTTTCTTAACCATAACGCCACTAACACTCCATAACAAACCCCACATTAGCACCAAAATTACCACCACTGCCAACTGACGCTTCCAACCGTCTACTCTCCAGTTACTCCTTACGGTAACACTTGAGTTCCTATTAAGAAGCCATCTGAAACCCTTGGCCGTCTCTATCCCAAGAATGATTGAATATTCTGCAAGAAATAAACCTGCAAAAATTTCTTTAATTTTATTTAAAACAAAAATCACCCCTCTTTTTTTTCACAATTCTGAAAATGTAAAATAAACTTTTTAATATTTAAACCTGAATCCCTACAACTCTACATTTTTTTATTACCTAGAACAAAGCCGAGCACAGCAAATAGCCAGTGACCATCAACACTAAGATCAAGCATTTTCTGGTTCCAACCACTAAATGTTGTAAGACTTCCCAAATAACCAGTACTGAGTCCAATAGCCAGATAATCAGAGATGCTAGATATGTCTCCTTTGAATACAACACCAAACCATCCCATAAAAAATGACCCAACCTACATAAATGCATTCGAAAATGAGAGAGAGAGAGAGAGAGAGAGAGAGAGAGAGAGAGACCATATTGGAAGGAAGGTCAAGATACAAAATGCTTTGATTGCTAGTCACACCAGCAACTCCAGGTCCAAACAATTTTTGCAGTAAATACCTTGTTAAAACCTGCAGATAGTGTTGATCAAAATATCACCAACTTGTACGTAAATCTAGTCTTTACTCCACATATATTATAATTCATTTCCATTAGTTAGACAACTCGTAATGTATATTGTTGATATCACCAACTGAAATCCAGGTATAACCCAGATGAAAGGAGTCAACTGAAGTTGCAGATCAAAGCTCAAAATTGCCTTCACTGCAAAGTAATAGTTATAAAACTCATGCTGAGGGAAACCGATATCCCATCCATTAACGTACTGTTTTGCTTTTGGTTTGCAAAATTTTGCAGGCATGTGACATCAAGGACCCAAAGCAAAATATTAAGTGGACTGTGCCAGAAGGAGGCAGCGCCCTGGATACTCCGTCATGTAAACTTAGCGCGTCATCCTGGAATTATCTGTTTCATGAAGGCAATTCCACCCCCTCCCTCCCTTCCTTTGCTATGACATTTTTATAGTATATAATGGGGCATTTTTATAGTATATAATTAGTGTTCAATCTTTATTATTGGTTACATTGAGCAGTAACATTTTTTCTCTATCTGTAAATCCTTGAGCAATAACATTTTTTCAGCTATGTAGCGTGAGTTTCTCGCAGCTGAAACTGGCAACGAAGAGAGAAACATCTTCAAGAGAATTGCTGGTTTCCGAAGAAACTAGATTCGAAGAGCTGATACAAAAGCATAACCCCATTGAGACCTATATAAGCTAGTCTAACCACATCAAAATAGAACCATCCATGATCAACTTAAGACAGATATCATAATGAGATATTCAATGACAAGTATGCTTTACTCTGGAAAAAACAAGGTCTAAGAGAGAATGGAGATTTAGGGATTTTAAAATCATAGATATGTTGCAGAAAACTAGATGCTATGAGATATGTTGCAGAGAACTAGATACTATGTTGCAGAATACACACCCCAAGAATACCAAAGACAGCCAAATGAATGAGGCATGTGATATAATCTAGCAGCTTTGGCAAGTTCTTGTCGGCCTGCATTGCCTGCATGTGAATTCATAAAATCTAGTAAGTCAAACTATCTGTCATTTTTTTGTCATTGAAACCTAAAATAAATGAACGTCTGAGTCATTTTTCAAATCAGAATGGACGCTTGTGTTTAAGCAAACTACAGGAAAGATCCGATGAACTCTCCCGAAAAAAGAAGAGAGCTAAGTAAAAAGCACCATCAATGTTCAATTATCGCAACTACACTGTCAAACTTATAATTGACCAAGTGATTTGTCACTCATTCATAAGCCAGTATAGCAAAATCGTTTTAATAAGAAATAAAACATGAATTTATTTAGACGATCTAGAACTACTCCAATAAAATATTACTAAAAAACCTCACTTGCATTTTGTCATCAGGAAACTTAGTCAGATTGGTTGAAAGAGAAGATGTGATTTCCTCTGCCAGTGGAGACACAGGAGAGATCATATTAACCGCCGTGGGATCATTAGACCAAAACCCATAAGACTGCAAAAGTTTATCCTCTGGAATTGGAACAACTGCTCCATTCTCCATCGCATGATCAACTGACAATGAGAGACTCTCAGCATCACTAAGTCTATTGCTGTGAAAAAGTGCTCTGTCCCCAATATCTCCTGCTTCTGAAACATTCTCACTCTCAATGTAATCATCAATTTGAGAGGATGAACCTATTATGTTCAAAGAACGCCTTCGTAATGAAGAACTCGTCCTGCTTGCTCGACCAAATGATTCAACTAATGTGGATTCAGAATCATTAGTCCTTTGATCCATCACACTCTGACACAAATCAGAGATGATCAAGCCTGAAATTGAACAAAAAATGAATAATATATAGCATAGAAACCAACCATTCTAACATAGGAAGAATCTTAAGTAAGAACTAATTATTCTACCTAATCTAGTGCTTACAACAAGAAGTCAAGTTGAATTGGTACTAACTGAGTGTCTTCACATAAAATAATGTCGTCTTGGAGATAAGTTCATCATATAATGATGTAAATGAAATCAACAAATTTTGGATCATATGTATTGTCCTCTCTGGTAAGAGATTCAGTTTCAACATGAAAGCTGAAGAACGAGAATCATATATTAATAATATCATGATTATCATTCTAAAATGTTACATTCAGCTCATCCATATCTCAGTAACTCTAACCAGGTGTTATTAAAGACCGCATCTTGGATGAAGATCCTCTGAATATTAAATTGTCTTCCAAAATTACACTTATACTAGATATAGTAATTTTATATTTACATATATTATTCTATAGGTTATCATTAACAATCAAAGGCGTTAATTATGTTTTGTCATAAATTCAATTATCATATATAATTTTGTCATTAACATTGATGTGACATGTGAAATACCCATAAATATCTGATTATCAACAAAAAAAAATCATTTATCTATCTTTTAACTCACATATTTTACCATTTACTCTTTTAAACATGTTTTTTAACTTTTTTTAACCATTTCTCTCTCTGAAAAAAAATCTAATCTCTCTCCCTCATCCCTCATCTCTCTGGAACGAAGGTTTCCCAGACCCTTCGTTCTTCCATTCTGCATCTTATTTTTCTTCATTTCCGTTCTTGGGTTTTTCTTCATTTTCGTTCGTTCATCCAAAGGTTAATATCAAACGAAACCCATCTCTCACTTTTTTAGATTTCAGAAAACGGGTTTTAATTCTTTTACTCGATTTGAAGGCTGAAACGGTTTTTGGGCGAATATGCAGGAGTTCACCATTGGTAAATAAGATGCAGAACACCGAAGCATTTTCTATCACCGATTTTCTCGTTCAATCGTCGATCAGAGAATCATCAGAGGAAGAAGGGGAAAAACAGAGAACAAAGCTTTTTTTTTCGGTACAGAGAACAAAGCTTTTTTTTTCGGTACAGAGAACAAAGCTTTAACAATATTCTAATTAAAGAAAAAAATATCGAAAATCCAAAACGGGAGCATGAAAAATTTTCTCGGGAAAAGCAGGAAAGAAAAAGAAATAATGATGAGAGAGAGAAGGGGAGTACCAGATCAACGGTTTCATTCTTGATCTCTTCGAAAGAAATAAAAGCGTTGAACGGAGATTGGAAAGAAGATGAGAAAGCAAAAGAGACATCGAGCGGAGATTAAAAAGAAGAAAGAAAGAAAGAAGAAGAAGATGATGATGAGTTACACGTCGATACGCCATTTGAAGGCTGAATCGGTTTTTTTGGCGAACTCCTGCATATTTGCCAAAATGAAGAAAAACACAATAACGATTCCCGGCCACGGCTGTGGATTGAATAAATGTGCTAGACTTGCACAATTACGTTAAAAGCTCTCTGTGTAAAATGTTTAAATTTTAAATTAACATAGTTCGATTGGACTTGACCCATGGTTTTAAATCACCTACAGACTACAACGATTCATGGCCACGGCTGCCGCGAACATGATGTAATGGCCGTAATTGCCGCAACAGACTGTTTGCTGGTCCTTTTTTCCACGACGGCCTACGGCCATTAACATGTAAAAGAAATCCTAGAGCAAATCTAGTTCAAACCTCAAATTTATCGCACAACAAAGCTAACTTTAATGTAATTAATTATTAAGATTAAATCATAATGCGTTAAGAGTTAGATTGAGGTACCTTAAAATATAAACACCGAGTCCAATGAAAGCCGCAAAGCACTTCGTTTTTATGATTTTGCAAAAGGGCAATGGTGGAACCCAGAAGAATCGCTGAACTAAGATGCGAGATTTATTTATTTAAGAAATAAGATTCGAAGTAACGTTCTCCCTTTCCCACAAACCTGCAGCGAAAAAAGACGGTTTAGAAATGGCTGAACTCTTCTCAGTGGAATCTGGGTCATAAGACGGACGAGGCTTCAAGTGGTTGCAGGTCGGTCGGAGAAGATTTCTTGGGCTAGAAGAGGAAATAAGTTGGATACGTAATCGAGGCTGTAGTTGTTTCAAGTTTTGAACGAGGCACTGCCATAGTTGACTTTTCCAACCGCTATTTTGGCAATAAATAGAGAGACGGAAGGCTGAGGTTGGCCTATTGCATTGCTACATTGACGGATTTGGATCCTCATTCACAAGAGATTATGACAATGAATTAATGTTTGTGGAATCTTAATTATTAAATTTATTTTGAATCACCATTTTCATAGAATTTCTTTCTGATATTGCTTTGGGTTTTTGATAAAATGCGGATCATTAAAACTTTTTTCAAAAAATTCTTCTTACATCTATGCAATTTAGGTAAATGACACATACATCTCTTTAATTTAAAAAGTGATAGATAAATAAATTCATTTAAAAGTTTAATAGTTTAAATGTGAACATATAATATTATCTCTAAAAATAATTTGACTCAAATTTTTTCTAACCCAAAATATAAGTCACCCAAAATGTTTCAGGTTTATGTAAATGATAGTTTGAATATAAAAAAATTGATTTTCACATTTTCAAACTTGATAACAAAATGAGGGATAATTTTAGAATTAACGGTGTTAGTTTAAAATTTAATAGTTCTGAATTTTTTCGTCAATTAAACTTAACTTATAAAGAGGTATATGAAACATTTTAAACTAGAAGTGTATATATGTCATTTAATAAAACTATAAAAAGTGTTAGAGGAATTTTTCTAAATTTATATTAATGATTCACATTCATTAGAACCATCTCATGTTCAAAACCAACATGAGAAAATTGAGAGATCCTACATTTTTTTTATCAAACTAATTCTATAAGGTTTTCGAGCTCAGACCCTCATGGTTTGTTACAATGAGAGTTTAACGATTATGTCAGTTTGTCTTGTCTAACTTTATTTTTACAAGAGTTCATTCTTTTTAAGAAAAGAGTACAAATTTATATTAATATAATAACAAAAAATTAGAGATCTACCAATAAAGGTAAACCATCTCAAAAGATCAATAGAGAATTTAACAATCAAAATACATAAATCGGCCATGACAATAAGAAAATTACTGAACGAACATAGAGGATAATATAAAGTTCTTCATCTTGGCTCGTTCTATGTACCTTCGACACCCAAAAAAGATTGTCTAACTGAAATCAGTTGAAACGTTCTGTCAAATGATCCAATGAAGAATCTAACACAATCGACTACCAAAACTTGTATATATGAGTTAGATCTATCGAAAACAATCATAAAATGAATGTTACAGGAAAAAAATATCATAAATCTAGATCTATGTGAGGAAAGAACCACCATAGATCTAGATCTAGGTGGAAAAATAACCACCATAGATCTAGATCTAGATCTAGAAGAATAAAAATCTTCAATTCTATATTAATTGGACCATATATTTGGCCCTAATGATAAAATTTTTAATTAATAAACTATGTTCACAAGAAATTTTGATTGTAATTGGAGGTTGACAAAAAATAATTATTATTAGATACGAACGCCAACAATATGCAAATCGAGAGTGTGACTCTAACTTTAAATATTATTGATTAAAAACTTAAGAAACTTTAAGTGTAACTGTAATATATAAATTAAAATATCTTTAGTCTTTTTGGTTTTGACAGTCAAATTAAAATATCATTAGTTTGAACTTAATTTATATTGGTAACTTATATTAATTGATATTTGATAAATAACCTAAGAATGTATTTATTTTTCTAAGACATGTGAATATAAAAAGGTTTGTCGTGTAGCAAACAAACAGCATGAATAAATTTAAACAAAACAATTATTCACATTTATAATTTTGATTGGATATATGAGAACATAAGTTGTGGGGACATGCATTCTTTGATAAGGCAATTTATCTCATGAATGGTGGGGAAATCAAAGAAATGTGAACCGCAACCACAAACTTGCTTTTCTTTCTTCCTAGTTCCGTTCTTCACCACGTCATCTGTTAAGGAGTTTTGCATAAAGTTGCAAAAGAAAAGTCAATTATGACAACGACACGTTGATTTAACGATTTTTATACAAACAATTTCTATAATATATGAAAAACAAGTAAAGTAAATAATTTTTTTTTAACAATCATGTTGATGTCTATATATTTTTATTCTAAATATTAAAATGCCTTTATTATTTTTCACTAGTGTCATAAATTATAATTATTTGATACATATGAACAGTTTTATAAATCTAATGAATTTAACTTTTAATTTGAAATAATATCATGTCCAAAATATTTTGAAAAAAAAATCAGCAATTTTTTTATTTGAAAAATGAAAATTAAAGAATTAGCTTTATATAATAGTTGGGTTTTAAACCAAACAAGAAGCTAAAGAAAATGATCCTCATGTTTGAAGTAAATTTTTAGAGCATATTTTTATTATTCACGTTTAGTTTTTTTTCTACAAACATGTATGATATGATACGGCATGGTTGAAGTAAAATATATCAAAAAATATAAATAATTACAATATAACCTTTTATTGATTTTGTTCAAATAAATAGTGTGGTGTTATATATCTATATTTAATTCAAATAAACATAATATGGTTATTAATAATAATCATAATTAAAAATATATATTTACTCACACGTGTATATTGACTAGTAAATTAAAAAACAAAAGTGTATATTTCAAAGTGAAAATTTCCCAAATTCTTCAACAAAGATGACAAATAAAGATCAAATTAAACAAAAAGAAACCAAAAAGGAATCTACCGATTGTTTGTTTTAAATGGTTATTTAGCTCGTACAATCTAAGATGACGACTACCATAATTCAATTGATGTCAATTTAATTACGGATAAAATATGATTGTCATATTTGATTGTGCGTGATAATCTATAAAATTATAAGTAATAATTTGTGATTGTAATGTTTGGCTTACGTTAAAATTTTATTGTAAATTTGAGTAAATAATATGAAATCACTTAGATGAATTTTTAGTTTATATATTATGTAAAAAGTACCATTTTAATATTAATTTCAATTATTTTATATTAAATTTAAATATTTCCTTAGACTGTAGTCTAATAAATATTATGTTTAATGTCAGAATGCACAAATGTTTTGTCGTGCAATGAGTAACCTAACATTTTCCTTACAAAATGTCAAATTTGTTAAAATCATTCTAAGAGTTCAAATATTATTTTTTCTTTCTTTGGTTGGCTATCCACACAAATTTCCATAGAAGAAGAAGACCACGTAGGTTGAATTACCTTCGCACCCTTAGATCTGACTAGAGGAAAACTAAGTCATCCAAAAAAGTTCAAACAATAAGAGGGGCAATTTAGGGAACAGAATGTTGTGTATTCCACTCACATGGTCCCGTTTAGCATTGTTGGATTAGATATACAGATATTTGTATCGTACTATCATATAATAAGTAAGTAAATAATTTACGTGAAATAAAATAATAGTTTGAGAAACAATAATATATCTCAGTAAAGATTTCCAATAAAAAGTGCAAGCATTTAAAGTATTTTGAGAAAAACAATTCCCTCGACGTTTTGTAGTACAATGAAACTAAAAAGGTATCCGTATAGAGTTAGAAACTAAAGCTTTGAAATCTTGAGCCTGATGTTATTCATTGACATTTCACGGTGGATATAACTTGCTCAACTTTTTCTGATTTATCTTATTCACCCTTAGAGCCGTAAAATATTTGATTTTGTACAATTGAACTCTTAAAAGCTATTTGATATAAAATTGAGAGTAAATGATATGCGGAATTATAATTTTTTATTTGAATCTAAGTTTTTGAAGAAACATATATATCATAAGAAAATTAAAGTATTATCATCGGAAATAGATTTCACAAAAGAACATAGTTATTCTCAAGAGAACTGAGAGCCAAAAGTTTCTTAAATATTTAAGAACGAATTTTGTTGAAAACTTGAAGTCGGCACAGTACTAGATTTCAATCCTCAATTTTTGCTAAGTCTTTGAATGAAGTACAATAAAAGGAAGTTCAATAGAAGAAAAATTGCGCAAATAGAGTAATTCATATTGATCGAAGCAGAAGTACAAATGAAAAAATATGAAACGAGAGAAGAAAAAAGAAAATAAGGAAATACTAGAAATTCTACCAACAAATGCAGAACATCAAACTCAAACTCATGTGATGCAATTATGAAACGGTACACTCGCTCCTTACTCATCTCAATAAATTATTATTTTATTGTACAACATTCTTGTCACAGATCTTAACGTATGAGAGGAGGAAAATAAAAATGAAGAAACGGAAAAATTCTATTAATGAGTCCGTAATAAAAGAAACAAAAAGACATAACAGTAAATGAAGAAGAAGTAATCATCATCGACATCAAACTGATAAAAAAGTTGCTCGACAACCGCAAAGCACTTGTGAACGGGAACAGAAAAATGTAATGGCAGAAAGAAAAATGAGAAATCACCACTGTCAACGGACAATCGAAAAGTTTCCTGAAAAACTACATTGCATGTTTCCAAGAAGTGCTTGAGAACATAAACGGACAAACGTAATGTCAGAACAAGAAAAAATGATCATTACACATCAAGGAATGAAATTTCGTTGAATGTAATGGGGGCCAGTGTACAGGCAATATTTCACATGACACGTTGCAAGATCTAGACCGAAGACTTCATCGAGGAGAAGATAAAGTGAGAACCGTAGGATCAACTAGGCGGTTATGAAGAATAGACCAATCAGGCAAAAGTGCATGGATTACTGACGTGACAATTCAAAGAAAAGCTAATCAAGACCATTAGATTTAGCAGACGGTCAAGATTTACTAAGTTGTTAACATTGATAAGCTAGATTTTAGAGAATATTCTGTTGATCTTATTTTTAGATAGAATTAGATAAGTTATATCAGATTCTATGTAACTGATTGAAGGTCTATAAATAAAGGTAATGTGTAACTCCAAACAGAAGACAACAACTCTCAACACCCTGAAGAAACAAACTGATTATGCAGCTTGCATTAGCATTGTAAATACTTTTTTTCATAATGAAATACTATCAAAATCTCCCTGTGATTTTTCTTCCCTTTAAAGGTTTTCCACGTAAATCATGGTATTGTTATTCTTTCATTCGCTCTCTTAATTATTTTTTATATTTTCATATTATGATGTAGAGAATTCACGATCAATTCTCAAAGACCGTGAATTTTTTCTTTTACAGTTCTATCGAATGATCCAATGAAGAATCTGACACAATCGACCACCAAAACTTCTAGATCTGGTCTAGATCTATCGAAAACAGTCATAAAATGAATGTTACAGAAGAAAAATATCATAAATCTAGATCTATGGTGGGTTGATATATGTGGAAGAAAAATCTTTGATTCTATATTAATTGGACCATATATTTGGCCCTGATAATAAAATTTTAATTAATATAATATGTTCACATAAAGAAATTTTGATTGTAATTGGAGGTCGACAAAAATAAATTGTTATTAAATATTTGAGTGTAACTGTAATATATAAATTAAAATATTTTTAGCTTTTTTTGTTTTGATAGTCAAATTAAAATATTTTTTGTCTTAACTTAATTTATATTGTAATTTATTTTAATTGATATTTTTTGTCTTAACCTAGGAATATTTTATTTTCCCAAGACATGTGAACATGAAGGTATAAAAAGTTTGTCGTGTAGCAAACAAACAACGTGAATAAATTTAAAGAATTATTTTTATGTATAATTTTGATTGGATATATGAGAACATAAAGTTGTGGGACATGCATTTTTCCAAGATTGATAAGACAATTTATCTCAAGAATGGTGGTGGGGAAACCAAAGAAATGTAAACCGCAACCACAAAGTTGCTTTTCTTTCTTCCTAGTTCCATTCTTCACCACGTCATCTGTTAAGGAGTTTTGCATAAAGTTGCAAAAGAAAAGTCAATTATGATAACGACACGTTGATTCTAACGATTTTTATACAACCCATTTTTAAAATAATCTATAATATATTAAAAAAAATTTAACAATCATATTTATGTCTATCTACTTATATTCTTAATCTTAAAATGCCTCAATTATTTTTCACTATTATCATAAATTATAATCATATGATATATCTAAACAGTTAAAAATTTAATGAATATAATTTTTAGTTTAAAATAATATCATGTACAAAATATTTTAAAAAAAAATTCAGCAATTTTTTTTATTTGAAAAAAGAATATTAAAGAATTAGCTTTATATAGTAGTTGGGTTTTAAACCAAACAAGAAGCTAAAGAAAATGATACTCATGTTTGAAGTAAATTTTTAGAGTATATTTCTATTGCGCCCCTTTAGTTTTTTTCTTTACAAATATACATGATGTGGTATGACATGGTTGAAGTAGAATATATCAACAAATACAAGTAATAACGATATAACATTGTATTGATTTTGTTCAAATAAATTGAAAGTAATTAGTGTGGTGTTATATATTTATATTCAATTCAAATAAGCGTAACATGATTATTAGTAATAATCATAATTAAAAATATAATGTATTTACTTACATGTATGTATTGACTAGTAAATAAAAAGAAGAAGAACGTACATCTCAAAGTGAATTTCCCAAATTCTCCAACACAGATGACAAATAAAGATCAAATTAAACAAAAAGAAACCACAAAGGAATCTAACGATTGTTTGCTTTAAAGTCATTTAACCCGCGCAATCTAAGATGACGAATATCATAATTCAATTGATAACAATTCAATTACAGGTAAAATATGATTGCCATGTTTGGTTATGCATGATAATCTATAAAATTATAAGTAATAATTTATGATTGCAATGTTTCGTTTACATTAAATTTTGTTATAAATTTGAGTAAATAATTTGAAGTCACTTAGACGAATTTTTAGTTATATATTATGTAAAAAAAATTTGGACGTATCATTTTAATATTAATTTTAAATATTTTATATTAAATTTAAATAATTTCCTTAAACTATAGTCTAATAAATGTTATGTTTAATGTCAGAATGCGTAAATGTTTTGTCCTGCAATGAGCAACCTAACATTTTCCTTACAAAATGTCAAATTTGTTAAAATCATTCTAAGAGTTCAAATATTATTTTTTTTCTCTCTTTGGTTGGCTATCCACAGAAATTTCCATGGATGGAGAAGACCACGTAGGTTGAATTACCTTCGCACCCTTAGATCTGACTGGAGGAAAACTAAGTCAACCAAAAAAGTTCAAACAATAAGAGGGGCAATTTGGGAACATAATGTTGTGTATTCCACTCACATAGTCCCTTTTAGTATTGTTGGATTAGATATACAGATATTTATATCATACTTTCATATAAATAATTTACCTGAAATAAAATAATAGTTTGAGAAATAATAACATATCTCAATATAGATTTCTAACAAAAAGTGCATGTGATTAAAGTATTTTGAGAAACAATTCTCTCGACTTTTGTAAGTACAATGAAACTAAAAAGGTATCCTCATGGAGTTAGAAACTAAAGCTTTGAAATCTCGAGTCATAAAATATTAGCTGACCTTGTCATTTATATAGGATTGAGAGTTAATAATAGAATCTACTCACTATTACAATTTCATTTTTTCACGACACGAGTAAAAAATAAGTCACGACAGAAAATATAAAAATCATCGTCATCTGCCTTCTTTTTTAAACTTTACGATGGTTTATAGAAGAGTCGTCGTGGTAAAATGACAAAACGACGGTAGGTAGCATACCCGGGATATTAGTAGAGTGAAGACAACAGGTCCTGGACAACCCGTCATTTTTTTAAAATAAAAACAAAAAATGATGGTAGGTAGTCTACCCGTCGTTTTAGTACAACTTAAAAAATGACGAGGCCTGAAAACCCCGTCATTTTGTTTAAGAAGAAAACGACAGGGTGTCCATGACCCATCGTTCTTTGGGACCTATATATCATAACCTAGAATTTTTTATTCCATCTTCTTCCCCCTGCCCGATAAGCGGCTGCCCACCATTCTTGTCTCCTTGTGCCACGGGATTGCTTTGCTTCCATCGTCGTTTTCATCATCCCCAACCCATTGTTTTCATCATCTTCCATTAATTCGGTAAATTTGCTTCCACCGTCGTTTTCATCATCTTCCATTTTTTATTCGAATGAGCCATCATTTTCATCATCTTCCAATGAACTGCTGGACAGAGCGCCGGCGTACGGTGAGGGTTTAATTTTGATGAACATTCGGGCGGACTGCCGGATGTATGGTGAGGGTTTAATTTCATTGCTTATATAATTAGAATTATATTTTTTGTATAATTAGAATTTCTTGGCTGCTAAGAGTGGTTACTTGGGTATTGCTCTTAATTCATGACTTAATTTCTTCAATTTTATATTACCTTTTGGTGTTTTTTTTAATTTGGTTTGTTTCATTATGAACTGGGTTCTGAAAATTAGTTTGATTTTTTTTTTCATGGCCATCTGGGTTTGCTTATTCTGTTGGTATTTTTTTTCATTGGCCATGAAAATTATTTTGATGAATATGTTGACTGTTTTCCCATCCTTCTCGATATCTAGTGATAAAAAGGTTAACATGTGATCTTAGCAACCGATTAGTTTAAAGTCAAATATTATCATCTATCTATAGCAAGTAAAAGACTTTGTTTTTTTTTTTTTTCATATAGTTACTTGTACATTTATTTCAGAATATCATGCATTTATAAATGATCTAATTTCAGATAAAATATGCATCTAAGTGTCAAATCACTACTACGATTGCATTTTTTGACTTGAATGAATAATTAATATGTTATGCAATTTCGTAACTTGTGGATATGGGTAGAGAAGACTCGAGTGATGATAATTTGAATATCGATAACTTAGATAGATTGAATATGGATACGACGACTAGTATGACAAAAAGAAGAGGGAAAAGAGGGCCAACTTATCTCACTTCCTTGAAAGCAGATAGAAGGAATTTTGAAAAAAATGTTATCACAATAAATACTAAGGGACAACGTGTAGGTGAGAATGTTCCCAAATTTAAAAACTTTATGTTCAACTGTTCCAATAACTTATAAGGATTGTGACTGTCATGTTTCAAAAGAGGTGAAGGAGAAAGTGTACGAAGCTATTGAGGTACTTACACGTTTTAATAAATAATTCTTAGTTTTTATTCACGATTCAGATGAAATCTTTATTAATAAGTACTAATTACTTTTGGTGTAGACTCAATATGTGTTAGATCCAACACTGATCTAACGCTCAATGGGAATATCTTAATGCATGTTGGCGAACTATGGCGTAAATTTAAGTATAGTCTCGGTAAAAAAAAATTCCCTTATTTGGACGACCCTAAAAAGTTAAGGCAACCACCCATCAAGTATAACTTCCTCGAGCAACTACATTCAAACGAGTTTGTGCAGTCTCGTCTTACTCTTGAATTTTTGGTAAAATCTTTTACTTTGCGTTTTAGTTTCACATTCATTTTTAACTATAAATTTTGGCATAGTTACTATTAATTGTTCAACTGCAGAAAATAAGGGAACAAAAATAATTGAACTGAGCGTAAAATAAATATAACCATAAAATCTCTCGTATGGGATACGCAAGATTAGAGGAAATGTTGGTAATGATTATTAAACCTCTTGAGAACTTAATATTTACGTGCAAATTGCGTGGAAGTTGTTTTTGGATATTGATGATGAGGTTATCGCATACGGCACAATTGTTGACACAAGAAGTAATGATGCTCTGGTACGGGAGTGGAATGTATGTGTGTCAATTGATTTAGTCTTGATTGATGATGCCCCTCTACCTATCCTAGTTCAGGATGAACTGCAGACTGTGGGTCAGGCTCTCGGGTGTCATGTGCCTTGGCCTAAACATCTAGTCAGACTTATAGAGGTAATATGTTTTTTTTTTGTATTTATTAGTTATTAGAAGTTGTAATGATCCTGTGTGAAACACTAAATTAGTTTTGTATTCAGGATAAATCTCTAAAGAAGAAATATCCTATGAAGCATGTTACATAAATCCCAATGCCTGTAAACGTTCCACGAGGCCTAAAGTATATCTACACAATGGCTGAGAAGATGAGAGCGAATGGGGCCATTAAAATCGATAATGAGATAGCCATTTTTGGTTATGATAAGGCTAGAACATTTTGTGATAAAGATTATATCAAGCAATTATGTGAAATGCTTGAGATATCTTGTAGTATAGTGTCAATTTATATGGAGTAAGATGCTTACTAATCAATTCAATAATCATATACATTTTTTATATGATGCTGCTAGTTGCTTATATTTTGGTGTTTTATTTATTATATAGGTTCCTTTATCAGAAGTTACGAGAGAAACACATCACCTTATTTGTCTTTGTCAATCCCTCATCATAGGTGCATCATGGGGCAATTCAGACGAGGAGAGCATGTTACATTTCTGATATTTTGATAGCCACGCCACCTGGACAATAAGGTTTTGCTCCATTTAATTTCTCCCGTCATTGGATATTGGTCGTCCTCGATTTCGACGAGAGCAATGTATATATCTTTGACTCTATTAATAATTTTAGTCATAAGGACTCGAGATGTTGTTATGAAGTAAGTTTTACTCTTAATTAAATGTAGTATGAATTACACTATGAAGATATAATTAAGGGTTAAAATTTCTTATGCAGGGCTTTTAATATTGCTAGAACTATGCTACAACGTACAATTAGGGAATCCTTGAAGTGGATAAAATCTCAGGTATTAATTTATACATATATATTTTATGTCTATGTTAAGTGTTTGGATTTATTCATCTATATAATTAATTTATATAATAGTATTCTATGCAAGCCGAGAGCGTTGAATGTGGCTTTTTTGTTTTACGTTTTATGAAACATATAATGGAGAATCATAACAAGTCTATGAATGAAATGGTACGTAAACTAGTTATTGTTTCACATTTAATCTATTATGTTGATAGTGTAGAATAGTTTGACTAACGTAATTATTAATATTTTTTATGGCAGTTCACGAAAAAAATCAACATATACACAATAAGAGATTGATGAAGTGTGCTTTGAATGATCCGATCACTTCGCTGAGTATATGTGCTGCCAGCTAGGATAGCTACCTTTAGGTTGCATTTTGATTTTTATGATTGTAAATAAGTTGCATTTTAAATATTAATAATTTACATTTTAAATATTAATAGAAGTGGTCTAAAAATTATTCTAAATAAATTTTGCGTTTGTGGTTGTATTCTATGTAAACTTGTACATGTTTTTATTTATAGGATTGGGTATTAATATAATTGAATTTGTTTTTTAAATTTTGTTGCATCAAACATGACAGGTTATATATAACCCGTCGTTAATAAAGTTTAAAAAATGATGGTGTCTATATCAACCGTCATTTTTAGTGTTGTTCAACAACGACGGATTTTCTAGAACCTGTCATTCTAGAAACTACATTAAATACGACTTACAGCCCATCCATCGTGTTTTAACACTTTACACCACGTGCATTTAAATTTTTTTATTCCTGCACGAGGAATTGGTTATAATTCACGACGAGGTATATATATCCAGTCGTCCTTTATCACACATTTTAACCTAAAAATAACCGCGCGACTTCTTTTATTTTATTCTCTCCGCTATTTCTAATATATGGATATTGTCTCTGCGTCTCTTCGTCATCTTCGATTCTCTATTACTCCTTCGAATCAATTGTTGTCTACTTAAACTTGAGATCTCATTTACATTCAACAAATGATTCTCTGGTTTCTTTTTATGCATTCACTCACAAATTTGGAAGGTATATTTCTTTTTCTCTCCATGTTTTTAAATTTAATTATGTCAATTCTAGGTAATAATGAGTTTTCAATATATTTTTGTACTCTCAGGATGGATAAATTGTGGATGTTTATGGATAGAACATTTACAAATTATGACTTTGGGGTTGACAATTTTCTCAAATATGCGATGGAGCATGGTATGACCATTTTTTCTTACGTTGTCTGTGTGTGGAATGTGAGAATCTCAAACATTTCATTTTCTTTGAGGTAGGAAATCACTTATTCATTAATCGTATAGATCAAGGATATCAAATATGGGTGCGGCATGGAGAATTAGATAATTCTAAAAAAAGCACGTTTGGTATAAATGAAGGAAGAGAGAGATCTCATGTAGATATTGATGATTATGAATGTACCGTAAATATGGTTGAAGCAGTAGAAAATTTTTATTTAGATAATACTGAGAAATTTGAAAAGATGCTTAATGACGTTGAGATGCCTTTGCACCCTAATTGTAAAAAGTTCATAAAATCATCTGCATTAATGAAGATGTATAATTTAAAGACTAAATATGGATAGAGTGACATAAGTTTTTCAGATTTATTAAATGTTAGAGGAAATGCTTCCATATGGCAATCAAATGCCCGTTTAATTCTACGAGGCTAAGAAAACCTTGTGTGCTTTAGGAATGGAGTATGAGAAAAATATACGCATGTCCTAATGATTGCATTTTATATAAAAATGAGCATGTAGAAGTAACTGTATGTCTTGTCAGGGGAGAAAAAAGGAGTGCCTACAAAGGTGCTATGGTATTTTCCTCACATACCATGGTTTAAACGAATGTTTTAAGAGTAGCCATATTGCAAAAAAAACTTGACATGGCATTCTTATGATAGAGAAATAGATGGTAAATTACGTCACCCAGCCGATTCTCCATCTTGGAAGCTTATAGACCACAAGTGGCCGGATTTCGCAGCTAAGCCAAGACACATTCAGCTAGCTATTGTAGCATATGAGATAAATCCATTTAGGCTCCTTACTAGTAAATATAGTTGTTGGCCTATTATTATGGTGATATAATCTCCCTCCATGGTTGTGCATGAAAAGAAAATATTTGATGTTAACATTGTTAATAGCTGGTCCTAAATAACCAGGAAATGATATTGATGTTTATTTAGCACATTTGATTGATGATCTTAAAGTTCTCTGGGAAATGGGAACCGAGGCGTATGATGCATATCGAGAAGAGAATTTTACTCTAAGAGCAGTCTTAATGTGTACGATCAATGATTTTCCTGCATATGAAAACTTATGTGGATGCAGTGTTAAAAGTTATTATGCTTGTCCAATATGTGCAGAAGATACATCTTCTATTAGGCTAAAACACAGCAAACAAAATGCATATATAGGACATAGAAGATTTTTACTGCTCACACATCCTTATAGAAGGCAAAAAAAAGCATTTGATGGTAATCAAGAGCTTAGAAAAACTCCTGCACCTTTAAGTGAAAAACAAGTGTTGGAAATAGTTGAGAAAGTTAGATTTATACTGGGAAAGAAGAATGTGAAGGAATCGGCGAAAAATGGATTGTACAAATCTTATTGGAAGAAGAAATCAATTTTCTTCAATCTGGAATATTGGAAAAGCTTACATGTTCGACATTGTCTTGATGTTATGCACATTGAAAAAATATTTGCATGAATATTATAGGAACACTGCTTGACATTTTTGGGAAGACAAGAGACAAACTGTGTAGTCGTATGGATCTTGTGGAAATGGGCATTAGACCGGAATTGGCACTAAAAGTCGATGAAATAAAAATAGTCCTACCCTCATCTTGTTACAAATTTTTGCGAGGAGAAAATAAGAAACATTGCACTACATTAGCTAACATAAAAGTTCCTGAAGGGTATTCATCAAATTTTTAAAATCTGATTTCTTTGAAAGATCTTAAGGGCCGTTTGATATGAGTTAAATAAGAATGCTTGAAAAGTTAAGTTGCTGGAAAAGTTTTAGTAGTAAAGTTAAATGAAATTTTTTTGAGATAGTCATGTTTTGTAACACATGATTAATTTAAAAAGTTACTGGGAAAATAATATTACATTGTTTGGTATAGCATGAGACTTGCAAAAGTTGTTGAGAAAATTGAATAAAGTTGTTTGAAAAGTTATATGGAATATTGAGAGTAATTAAATTAATAAATATTAATTATTTTTAGCAAGTATTATTTATATATTATAATACAACACGATATCATAAATTAGTTATTTATTACCATCACCAATAAAATCAAATCTACTATCTTTCTTTTACTACACCAAAAATAAAAATAAATTTTTTGCTTAAATTGTACAAATCAATTTAACATAGTTAAATAAAAGATAAAGGAAAAACTACAAATCAGGCCCTCAAACTATCAAGTTGTTGTCATTTATAACATTGAACTATTATTTCTGTCATTTACAACTTTCAACTTTTCATGTGTCGCCTAAAATAACTTTTCATCCATTCACCGTTATACATCCGTTAGTTTAGTGTAAAACGACGTAGTTTTGAAATATTAAAATTATAAACACACCCCCATCAAAACTACGCCGTTTTGGGTCCTATTTTTTCTCAAACCTAACTTCCATATTTGTGAACTCACCCCTCTCGAACCCCTTTCTTCCTGAATGCTAACCCCTCTCCTAACCGCGCAGCTCTTCCTACCTCACACGGGTTCATAGCTCGCCGTAAACCTCCATAATTACATCGTAGCTCTTCGTCTTTCAGCTCGCTGTGAAATTTTAGATTTTCCCATCTTTGATTTCTTTAATTCACGCTCTGGCATGAATGTTTGGTTCACTGCAGGAGAATCGTCGGCGTTTCGTGATGAGTGGATCTGACAAATCGAAGAAGCAACAAGAAGGAAAAGTAAAAGAATATGAAGCATTTACGAGAAAATTTAAAAAATTACTGGTGTTATTTTTGTTTCTACTGCTAAATCTGAACCCAATGTTTGTATACGTTGGTGTCGTCTTCTTTTGCTATGAAAACAGTATAATCTCTTCATAATTTTTGTCCATGGAAATGCATTCGTCTCCATGTTTTTCCCACACATATTGACAAAATTGAAAGAAACCCAATTCACCCTCTCACCATTTTCAGATTATTGAAAATATAAAAATAACTGAAAACAAAGAAATAATAATAATTTCTCTTCTGTAAGCTCCCCAAGACTTCTAATTCCTTGAATTAATGTTCTGACAGCTTAAACTCCCCGACACTCAGCTAATTAAACAAAAAGTAAAATGAATTGAGTTGGATTTTCTGTAAGCTTTGCCCATGTATGTATGGAGTTAGAAGTACTTCGTAGTAATGAAATCATGCTCTTTCTCTTTCCTAATTCGAGAAAAACAAATTTTGAGAGAGAAAGAGGGATTGTGTTTGTCAAGGTCTGAAACTCCATACCCACGCGGGCAAAGCTTGATAGCCAAGATCTGAAATCCAATTATCGACTACTTTTTATAATTTAGTATTTTTAAAACATGGATAGTTGATGAATAATATTTATTTTATAGAAGAAAATAATTTTTAATTTTAAAAATTATTGATATTATTAACATTTATTTTTATCATTTATATTTTATATTATGCATATATGAAGAGTTTATCTATCATCAATTTCAAACATAATTTTTTATTTCATTTATTTTAATTAACATACATAACTTAATCTCGCGGGACGACTCCGAGATGAGTTTGTGGATGGGCCTTTCGGGATAAAAGACGGAAGAGATGAAAAAAATCTCAAAACTCGGTATCGGGACCAGTTTGGTTCCACCAGGACTAAAAGGGGATATGACGGGATTCTAAAATCGGGATATTTTATGACACTTTGGTCTTGAAAATAATACAATATCAAAATCAAGTAGAAATAATTGAAATAAATAATAATATTTTTATAGGGGCTTCAGAAAGTAAAAGTTATTTTGAAAAATGTGTAATATGGGTAAGTGAGTTGGAAAAGTAATTTGGTAAAATAGATTTTTGAGGGAAAGTAGTAGTAAAAGTAATGTGGGATTGTTATTTAACCAGGTTAAATAACTTTACTATAACAAATTAGAATACTTGACAAACATGAAAAAATACTGAAAAATAAATTTACCACAGACTTTACCAAGAGGAAAGCTCATACCAAACGGCCTCTTAGTATTAATGAGCTGAAATCTTACAATTGTCATACATTAATGCAACATATACTCCCTGTGGTAATACGTGAATTATTATCAGATCATGTAGGATATGCAATCACTAAACTTTGTTCATCCTTTAATGCAATTTGTAGGAAGGTTATATATGTTACAAAACTAGATGTCCTACAAAAAGAAATTGTCGTGACGTTATGTATTCTTGAAAAAACATTTCCTCCCACATTCTTCACCATCATGGTTCATCTCACTGTGCACCTTGTTAGAGAGGTACGACTCTATGGACAAGTTTACTTACGGTGGATGTACCCATTTGAACGATATATGAAAGTGTTAAAGGGTTATGTAAGAAATCACAATCGTCCAAAGGATTGCATTAGTGAGTGTTATATTACTAAAGAAGCTGTAACCGAATATTTAAGAGTTAAATCAATTGGAGTTCCATGCTCAGATGATGATTTGAAAAATAGTAATCCTTTATCAAGTGGTCATGTAGAAAGAATTGATCACGAACAGTGGAAGCAAGCACATCGTTATGTATTAGAAGTTACTAATGAAGTTCAACCCTATATTGAGTAAGTATAATAATCTCAATCTTTTATTTGTTATCATGCTCATTGTTTTTTATAATGGTTCTTTATTTCATGCTCTATTTGAATTTTTGTTTTGTGCTGCTATGTAAGCAACATATGACTTTCTTTTATCGAGTAAGTATAATAATCTCAATCTTTTATTTGTTATCACACTCATTATTTTTTATAATGGTTCTTTATTTCATACTCTATTTGAATTTTGGTTTTGTGCTGCTATATAGGCAACATATGACTTTCTGGAAGAAGAAGTATCCAAACAAATCAATGAGACATAAATGGCTACAAGATGAACATAACCGGACATTTATTTATTGGCTCCGTGATTAGGTAAATGATATTGATGTCTCTATAAGTGTAACAAATACACTGAGGTGGATAGAATACGACCCAACTTATGGGCAATAAAATATTTTGGTTACACCATGAATGGCTATAGATTTCATACAAAATGCCATGATAACGGTCAATGTTTCCTCAATAGTGGAGTTAGTGTAGTAGCACATACAATGCAGATTGTAAGTGCTAAGGATAAAAATCCTATTTATTGAGACTTGTCCTTTTATGGAGTGATCCAAGATATTTGGGAGCTTAATTATCATACGTTTTGAATTTCGTTGTTAAAATGTGAGTGAGTTGAGAATAGTAATGTCATCAAAGTTGTTTCCCAAAGAGCGATTCGAAAGGAGACTTATTATGAAGAGTGGGTGATGGCATCCTGTTAATAAGGTAAACATCAATAGAGAATGCATTAAACCATAAATGAAGAGGAAGATAAGCAATGTGAAGAAGAGTTAAAACAGTCTCTATAATATGCATATTTTTCCTTTCAGCAATATCATTTTGTTCAGGTGTGTATTGTGTAGGGGCATGATTTTGGTGAAGAATGCCATGATTTTGCAGAAAATATTTAAAATAAAGGCTAGCATACTCTCCCCCTCCATCAGTTCTTAAGGTTTTAATAAATTGAGAAATAAGTTTTTTAGCAGAGGGTTTAAACTTTTGAAAAAAAGAAGAAACCTCATATTTTAAAGCTATAGGGAAAATCCAGGTATACCTAGATATGTCATCAATGAATGATTCATAATCTATATCCTGTAGTAGAAATAACAGGGGATGGACCCCAAACATCACTGTAAAGAAGTTGAAGAGGGAAAGTAGAAAAGGATTAAGACAATGAAAAAAAGAAGTTTTGACATTTTACTATAAATACAACTTGTACATAAACAAGTAGAAGAATCAGAAAAGCAAGTAGAGTTACATGGTAAATGAGCATTATTCAAGATATGCATAACTAGATGCATGGGCCAACCTATCATGTCAAGTTTTATCAATAACTTTGGTTCCAAAAAGTGCAACACGTGTATAAGAAGTGTTTGTCTTTGACTGAGCATGTATAGAAGAGGGAATGAGATAAAGCTCATTGTTACTAAGTCCTTTGTACAGAACCTGACCCGATGCATTGTCTTGAATGCGGAAGTAAGAGGAATTAAAGAAGAAAGTACAGTTGTTATCTTTGCAGTATTTATAGATAGCAAAGAGATTAGAAGACAGATTAAGAACACATAAAATATTAGGCATATTAAAAAAGTGAGAAGAACTGTTTAGAACACATAAACTAGAACGGGTTATTGGTAAAGCTTGTCCATTACCAATAGCCACACTATGTTCACCATTGTATTCAGACGGAGAAAAGATGTTACTTAGTTCATGTGTGAGATGGGAGTTGCATCCATTGTCAGATAGTCAAACATGTGATTCAACATTTACAAATGAGGGAGTCATAATGGACATGGCATCTAATGTTGCAGGTGGGTTCTTGCCCTGATAAGAGAAACTCATTCTGTGGTAGCAGTCAACTGCTGTGTGTCCAGGTTTATGACATATTTGGCATTGAATTCTTGAGCTTGAAAACCATGACTAGCATCTTGATTGTAGGTAATGCCCACTTGAAGGGGAGTTTGAAAGTTCTGAGAAAATGGAGGAGCACCAAGAATTGAAGAGTAAGAACCTTGATTTTGGTTAAAAAAGTTCATGCCTCTTCGAGAATTAAATCTACCACTGGTAAATTTGCCTCCACTTCTGAAGGACCTGAAGTTCCTTCTTATGTTGTTTCCTATATAGTAATTTGTGTTCTGTGCGGCCATAAGAGTTGTAGTTTAAGGCAGATTTTCATGTTGCCTTTGTTGGGACTCCAAGAACTTTTCTTCAGATTCCAGCAGGACATGGAGTTCTTCGAGTGACATGGGTTCAACTCTTGTTCTGATTGATGTTCTCACAACATTATACTCACTAGGCAGTCCATTGAGAGTTAGATCAAGACATCTTCATCTTCAAGTGTGACAGACACAATAACAAGTTTTGTCTTTTAGTTCTTTGATTATTTGAATGTAGGAGTCAAGACTCTAATTGGTTTTCTTGGTCACTGATTGAATGTTAGATTTCAGTTAGAGAATGTTTGATTTTGGTTGAAATTTGGTTGCATTCATCTCCTTTGGCATCATTGATTAATGGTTTGACGAATTTTTTCATTAGTCCTATCATGTGATCACTAGAAGGAGGGATGAGGAACCCATAAGAAAGTGAGAAAGAACAAGAAAATTGTATAAAATCTCATGCTTGTATTTTCAAAAGGAAAATTATAGTAAATGATATTTTTTATTAACTTATACGTAAAAATGACCATTCCTATCTATATGTAAAAATGATCATTTTTAAGTTTAGAAAGTTTAGTTATGAATTTATTATTTTAACGTTTCACTTATTTTTTTTAACAAGAATATCTTTTCATCACTTTTATTTTTTTTTTCTTATTTTTGTTTATGGTATTCTTTCAGATTCTACTCAAACTTGTTTAACATGCTTCAAAAAAATGTGTCTAATCTATAATAAATTTACAGAAAGCATTGACATTTTTTATACTCTTGGTTTATTTTACAAATTATTTTTGCAATATGAATGAGTAAATAATTATTTACTTATCAATAACAAATTGTTTATTTTGCATGGGGTCGTTCCAATTTTTTAGGCTCATCTATAAAAATGATTGATTGTAAATCTGAAGAAGATGCTTTTTTTTTGCCAACGTCCAACAATGATAGGAGAATGATGAAAAATACAATATATTAGAATGTAGCATAAGAGTAAGCAATAAGTAAATTAAGTGTTTACCTATTGATTGTGAGAGATGCAATTGAACAAGCAATGGGCGTGGAGATCTCCCATTCAATTTTTACTTTTGCACACAAAAAAATAAAACATAGATGGAGATAGAGAGAAAGAGTAGACGGCGTACAAAGAAAATGAAAGTAGGGTATTTTTGATATAATATGTTTTAAAGAAAATTATTTAAGAGAAGTAAGAAAATACCATAAACAAATTGATGGGTCTTTTGACTATAAATTCTATAATTGAGTCATCTATGCCAAAACCTTTGAAAATGGATCTGTTAGCGAATAATTGACAAAATAAAGACTGGTTTTTGGAGAAAAATGTGAAATAATTGACAAAATAAAGACTGATCTTTGGAGAAGAAGATGAAAATTAGATTCAAACCTAACAGCAATTTATCACAAAACCATAACGACATACAATTAATCACAAAAACATAACAGCATGCATACAATATTAAAGGAAATTGACATTATTGCAAAACCCAAAAACAATGACATGCTCTGAAATAGTTGTTAATGGGTAAAAATTCAGAAATCTTTGTGGATAAACTACTTTTTAAGAAGTTATTAATTAGTCTAAAAATATGTAGTAGATACATAATTCTTTTTCACTGGTGTAATTTAAATAGTTTGTGGATTGTTTAAAATATTTTTATTTGTAATATATCTTTGGGTTTTACATTATTTAACAAATAAATTAAATAGTAATGACATCGATTATCCTATATTCGTAAGAGTAGTTATAGAGGTTACGGGTAATTTTATTTTTTAATTTAGTTACAAATTTTACCGTTCATGTTTTTCCTCAAACTTAGGTTCCGTCTCCCTTCCATCGAATTTTACCGTTCATAATTATATTAAATAAATGTTAATACAATATTAGAAGTAGTTATGATTTTAAATAAACGTTAACACAATATTATCTAATGTTAATACTCTATTCATTCAATATTAAATAATTCTAAAATTTTGTCAATATCATATTATTTGATTGTTAATGTCTTTGTTATCGTTTATATCATATCTCGTTATTATCATATTATGCGTTAACACTCTAAATATTATATCATATACTGAATAAATATTAACATCATCTTAAATAAATGTTAATACAATATTATACATTATCTTAAATAAATGTTAATATATATTATCTTATCGTTAATATATTGCTTACATGTCAACATAATACAAATATTAATTATAAAAACAAAATGTACACTTAGTATGAAAATTAAATTAAATTAAATAAATATTATCATAACCATCCAATTTTAAAGAAGTTATCATATTTAAATTTTAAAAAATAATTAAAAAATTTGAGTAGAAACATGAGATGTGTGTGTGAGAGATTTTCCCCAATTTTAAAGGATTATGTACTAGATATACCCTTCCATGAATCGGATAGGCTGGGCTCGGCAAAGTATGAGGTTCATTTGTAATTGTATTACGGTGGAAAAAAGGCCCAAACATAACCTTATATATGAATTGTCCCCTTGATCTTCTGTTTCAAGTGTGGACTTGGAACTTTTCAGATCCTTGTCCTTGTTTTCTCCTCTTTAAAAAATTCTTTTAATCATTATCTTTATTCAGACAATAGAATTTAGCTTTTCCATCCTTAAATGTATATTATAAGGGGATTTGCAGTCATCCGTGCTCATCTGGACAGTCAGATTAAAAAAATAAAAATTAAAAAAAATTAGTCACTTATTTTATCAAGGTTGTCAAGATTATATGACGGATAGTCTGGATACGTATAACTACCCTATGCAATTCAATTAGAAACGGCAAAGGATCCAGTTTCCTTTGTAAGGGAGGGTGTCGTAACTCGAACTTTTTTGCTGGAGGAATATGTTTTTTAAATCCAACATCACTAGTAAGATTAGTGGTGTACATGGTCTGTTCGGTCCGATTTTTAATATAAAAATTAGAATGAATTGTAATTCAAGGCTTGTCAAAATTACGTGCATATTACCGGAATCGATGAGACCGTAAAATAATTGATCGGTTCGGTCGGATTTGACGATCTACTAAGAATTTTTATTTTTATTTTTTATTAGGTCCATCAATGATTTTTATCATACACGCTTCAAAAAATTTTAAGTTTTTTATACATTATGATATAAACTCACAATTTAAAGCATGATATGTAAATTAAACATTAAAGAGATATGAGAAAAATATGCAAACGAGATAAATGTGAGAAATAGGAAATGAGAGAAATGTGAGAAAATAAATATGAAATAAGAAAAGAGAGAAATGTCAAAAAATTTTTGACCGAACTAAAAGTTAGGTTTTTTTAAAATTCAAGATGGAACTTATCATTTCAGTTCGGCTCAATTCGGTTTGGTCGATTTTTGTACACCCTAAGAATGGTAGTAACAAACAATGGTTTAGTATGGTGTGATTACAGAGGCTGATACTCGTGTTTTAGCAGATAAAAAGTTCTAATTTAAGATTAGGTACATACTGCAATATGTAACTAGGTAAAACATTCTGTGAGAAAGAATGATCATCAATAGCCATTTGGGAATATTTGGTGTAGAAGAAAATGGAGAAAGTAAATGTAATAGACAACTACAACGATGAATGTAACAGACAACCACATCGATGAATGTAACAGACAATCACAACGATGAATGTAACAGACAACCACAACGGAGTTAACCAATGGTCCAAGGTCTTTTACCCCTTCGGTTTAAAGACATGATAAAAATAAATTGATTACAAATTTTTACATTAATTAAATGCACTAATTCAATTTTATCATGTAAATTTATAATGGTAACACAAGTTAATTAAATTACATTTTCTCATACATGTACTGCACTATTAAATGAATTCCAAGTCAACTTTTAGTATCTATCAATTCTACCGACAGTGCACAAGCGATATGGATACCATAACTATGGCAATAGCAGCTCTCATCTCATGTGCGTATTGCCATTATGAGTTGATGAATTCACATGTCACACTGCAAAACAGCGGCCAAGTAAGGCATGAAAGACAGCTTTGAAATTCCTACGTACCCAAGCTACATGAATATGATAAAAATATGGGATTCAGTTACGTGTTTTGTTCGGTTAAACATGAAACAATTTTTTCTGATTTAAGTTATTAACTTTAGAAGTAACGTCTCAGATTAGTTAAATTTTTTAATTATTTTTATTTTTGTACCAAATCTATTTGAGTTATGACTTAAGTTATTCAACAACTCAAATCAACTTAACATTACTTCATGTTTGGATCAACAAACAATACTTAATCTTGATCCGAAAATAAAGTGGGGATCCAAATATGGCTCTTGATGCATATAACATGTTTTTTTACTCTCATTAGTACATTATTTTTATCAGAAACTTAAAAGCACAAAAAGGACGAAATGCATTTACAATTTTTTCATCTAACTCAAATGGCCTTAAATTGACTATTTTTCAATCTCTCTGCACCCATACCCCATTTCATTTATTTGTCTCCCTAACATTTGCCTTTGAGAAGTCCAAAGAATAATTGCATGTGGCACATATTCATCTATTTTTAACTAAATACTTAAAAAGAGTAATTTTCGTGTTACATACTTTTAAAAACGTTAGTAGATACATTGTTACGTTGCACGTGATTTATAAAGGTACTTTTGATCTTAGAGATAATTTCATTGAATGATATACTTAATTACTATTACCATAAAAATATATTCTATATACTAAAGTATTATCTTATCATCATAATTAAATATCAAGATAGAGAAAAATATTTATTAAACGTATGAAATCTCAAATTTACTTAAAATACACATAACACAAATATATTCTGAAAAAATGCTTAACGTAAAGCACTAATATAATGCTATCTGCGCGAGAGAAAACCCAAAAAGCATAATCATCATTACAAACAATTACTTACAACATCTTCGTGTTTCAGACATATTTTACAAACATTGAGTTGTAGCAACATTGAGTTGTACCGATCTTCCTATCTACGATTGCTACTTCAAAGAAAATGACACATGACTATCAAATATCAAAAGATAAATGAGCAATAATAGCAAATAAATATCTAAAACCTAATCTCCTCCTAACGTGGAGGTCACATGCACAAACTCCCTTGCCTACAACACAAGAAAAGATTTCTAATATTTAGTCCATTAAAGGCAAAGTACCTATTTTTTTCGATTACGTATAATGCACAAATGTAAAATTTTTAAACATAACTATGAAAATGATTAACTTTTCAGTTCAAATTTTAATTAATGGATGATTTTATTTTTACAAAAATGGATGCAATAATGTAAATAATTTATTTTGATAAATAAATTTTCTAACCATTTTTACAATTTAAACTAAAAAGTTAACTCGTCATTTTCTGAAAATCTTACATCTCGCTTTCTTTCTTCTCAAGCCGGTCAAGAAAGTACTTGCATCTTGAGTAACTAATTCAAATCATTATCTTTTCAAATTCATTAATTTGTACTTTAAGTCTATGTACTTTAGGTAATTAAGTCCACTAAAATGATGATGGATTATTTGATGAATATTTTAATATTCAGTTATCCCTATTTATAATTTAAATAGTAATAATTAGGTTAAAAGACTATATATAGGTCCTTAGAGGATAACAAAGGAAAATGGAAGTAATTATTTTATTGACATTTTGGGATTGATAAAACTTATTAAAACTTCTTTACATTTGATTAGTATGTAATTAATATAAAAAAGGATTAAACATGCTATTTAATTTTATTAAATAACTAACACAAAATGAATAGTATATATGCATACAATATATCATTCACACACACATATATATAAATATGTATTGTACAGGAAAAAATCAGCAGAAGATCCACATGAGCGGATGCAACCAATCAGAAACAGGAGAGGTAATTGCAACCGTGGCCAAGCGGGAAGGTTCTTTTGAGCCATAGATCCCATCTTACCCCATCCAATGGTTCATATTTAAGCAATTATTAGAAATAGATAAGTTTAGTTTAAAATGATAAGCTTAATTTAGGAGGAATATTCTGTTGATTCCTTTGATTTAGAGGAGTTCAACTTAATCATGTAACTAACCAAATGCCTATAAATAGAGGCCAATTGTAAATATATCAAGAAAAATGAAAGTAATTCAGTATTTCTTTCTTGACAACTCTCTCTCTCTCTCTTCAATATTCTTGTTCTTTTTAGTGTGAGAAAAATTTTCTTTATATTTTGGTGCTTTCATTGAGAGTCCGATAGTTTTTTACTCAAAAAGATAATTGAAAATGCCTCGTACTAGACCACACGCTGATAGGGAAATTGGAAACGATCCCAATCCCGCTACCAACCCCCCAGATCATCCCGCGCAGCCGGCGGAAGTACATCACATGATTCAATTCATTCTAGATGGGATGCAAGGAATGGAAAGCCGTAACAGTGAGGCACTATAGAACGTGTGGCAAACCGCACAAGAGCATATTGTAACACTACAGTGGGAGATCGCAGAAACAAGAGCGAAATTCAGCCAGAATATTGTAGTGAGGGAGCGCGAATTGGAAAATTAGAACCAGGAGCAAAGGGATCAAGTGCTGCATCAAGCGAAACTAGTAGCCAGCAACGACGCCCGTCACGAAAACTCTGAGGCCACTTCACGTGACAAAGGGAAATGGATCACTGATGAGAACCATTCAAATTAACTAGTCACAGAACGGGTAATAGAAAAGATGTTGGAACAGAAGATGCTCGAGATGAGGAAATTATGAGCAAGCGGAGTAGCAGACTTGGAAACTTTAACTTGCTTCCCCTATGCCTAGAGATTCTATCCGCTCTGGTACCCAAGAAGTCTGTTGACCCCAAGTTTAAATGTTATGAAGGGAAGCCATATCTTGTAAACCACCTCCGCCACTTTAAGCAAGTGATGACGCTCTATCAACATGAGGATAAATTGATGTGTCGAATGTTCCCAGCCAGTCTAGACGGGAATGCGCCAAAGTGGTACCATTCTCTATCCCCTTCTTCGATTAACAATTTTACTAGAATATCTTCTATTTTTCTGGAGCAGTACTCTACCTATCGAATGATGATGGAGGATTTAGAGCATCTCAGGATGATTACGATTAAGAAAGGAGAATCATTGCTGGAGTATACACATTGTCTCAAAGATGAGATGGCCAAGGTGAAAAATTATGATGAACGTGTTGCCAGACTGGCGTTCAGACGTGGCCGAGACATCAACTCCTAGTTATTTGAAGATCTGTCGAAAACAAGCCCCTCACCATGGTGAAAACGTCCCTTAGGGAACATACGTACATAGCTTTTGAGGAAGAAAAAAAGCATTCAGAAGTTAGTTGAGCAGTGGAACCCTGTGCAACGCAAAGATGACGGTAGCACGAGAACGGGTAAACGTGGATGAGAACGTTCTGAGAAGAAGGAAGATGAGAAGCAAGGTGACTTTGGGATATGGCTAAGACTTGCTGGAGGAATCCAACCAAGGGATAGGATATACACCCCACTGACTATCCCCGTAAATCAGATCCTTGAAGTCATCAAGGATGAACCTTGGTTGAAACACCTTCATCCCATTACAAAAGAGCTGGATTCTAGAGACAAAGATAAATATTGCCACTTCCATCATAGTACCGGTCATGAAACCCGAGACTGCTACCAACTAAAGGACTACATTGAGAAGCTCGTTCAGCATGGACATTTGAAGGATATGTTTTAAGGCGGGACCAACCAAAAAGGGATGAGAGACAGCAACGCCCTAGGGATAAAGAATCATTAAGAATAGTGGACACCGTTATCGCCATGACATAATCGGAAGGAACAACTAGGAAGGAATAAAAAATCTATTGTAAAAAGCCCACCGTCGAAGTGAAGGATGACCGAAAGAAAGCAGTTGATAGCGTGCCGATTATCTTTGATGAGGAAGACAACCCACATGGCCAGCACAATGATGCTCTTGAGATAACCATCCAGATTGGCAATTGTTTACTGTGGAGAGTACTAATCAATGATGGAAGTGCTGTAAATATACTCCACTGTTCAAAGCTTGAGAAGATGGCAATAGATACCCCTAAGTTGTATGGCCCGAGGCAACCTGTCATAGGGTTCGACGAAGCAGTAACATACTCTGAAGGAATTTTATCACTCCTAGTACGGGCTGACCCATTCAACCACATCACTGATTTTGTAGTCATTGAGGCACGATCACCCTATAATGCGATCCTTGGAAGAACTTGGATTCATAAGATGAAAAATGTTCCGTCAACTATCAAACATTGAAGTATCCATCATCGAAAGGAGTGCGGACCATATTTGGGGATCAAGCATCTGCTAGATGCTGCATGGTGTCGGCGCTTGACTCCATAAAAAGGACTATCTCCCTATTCTTGAGAGTGGGGAAGAAAAATATGACCAATAGCAATTAGATATGGATGAACTGAGTGAGAGAAACCAGAGATATGAAGCCAGAAACGAGATCGAATCTGTAGATCTAGGGGAAGGAAAAACAACCACAGTAGGAGCAGGACTATCTGAAACAGAAAAAGGAGAAGTCATCCAATTTCTTAGAAAGAATGTGGACATTTTCGCCACTACTGCCGTTGAGATGCCAAGTATTGACGAATTGATAATTTTTCGTAAACTGAATGTTGATCCTTTTGTTAGACATGTTAAACATAAAAAATGTTCTTTCGCTCCCGAAAGGAACGCAACAATAAAACAAGAAGTGGAGAAATTGCTCGAAGCAAAGTTCATCGGGGAAGTCAGTTACTCAGAGTGGCAGGCAAACGTCGTAATGGTGAAGAAGAAGAATGAGAGATGGAGAATTTATGAGGATTTTACAGATCTAAATAAAGCTTGTCTAAAGGACAACTACCCGTTGCCGAGGATCGATCAAATGGTTGATGCTACGTCTAAGCAGGAGCTCTTAAGTTTCATCGATGCTTATTCCAGATATAATCTAGTGAAATTTTTTCATGCGGATTAGGAAAAAACATCATTTATCACTGATTTTGGAATATATTGCTATACTGTAATGTTTTTCGGTCTAAAAAATGTAGGAGCAACATACTAGAGACTGGTCAATAAAGTCTTTGAGAAGCAAAGTGGGAAGACGATGGAAGTATATGTAGATGATATTTTCGTAAAAGCTGCAAGAATAGAAGACCACATCCGCAATTTGGAAGAAACGTTCTCCACTTTGAGAAAAAAATAATATGCAGTTGAACCCGAAAAAATGTACTTTCAGAGTGGCAGTAGGAAAATTTCTGGGGCATCTAGTGAACAACAGAGGAACTAAAATCAATCCAGATCAGATAAAATAAATTATAGACCTGAAGTCACCACAGACAAAAAAGGAGATCTAAAGCTTGACAGAAAAATTGGCGTCTTTGAATAGATTTATATCTAGATCCACGGACAAATGCAGACCATTCTTTGCAAGCTGAAAATGAATCCTACACAACATTGGGATAAAGAGTGTGAAGGCGCATTACAAAAAATAAAAGAGTAATTTACTTCGCCACCAATATTGTCGAAGCCTTACCAGGGGAAGATCTTTCTCTTTACCTCGCGGTGTCAGAAACCGCAGTCAATGCAACACTCGTCAGAATGGAAGAAGGGCGTAAAAACTAGTTTACTTTATGAGCAAGAGTTTTGTAGCTGCAGAAGCTAGATACGAAAAAATGGAGAAGTTGATACTCGCATTGATAGTTGCTGCAAGAAAAGTCAGACATTATTTTCAGGAGCACACTATGAATGTGCTGATAAAATTTCAAATAAAAAGTTTACTACACTCGCCTGAGGTGTCCGAAAGACTTGCGAAATGGGCAATAGAGCTCGGAGCATATGACATACGGTATGCCCCTCGTAAAGCCCAAGTCTTGGCATATTTTGTTGTGGAATTTACTTATGATCATGGAAAACATGATGTGACAATAGAGGTAAAAGAAGGAGCCGCTTGGACTCTATTTGTAGACAAGGCATCTGACTATCGTGGAGCTGGAGTAAGAGTGGTGATGCGAACCCCGTATGGGGAAACCTTCGAACAAGCCTTGTCGTTTGGTTTCCAAGCATCAAATAATGAAGCAGAGCATGAAGCGTTAGTGGTTGAATGTTAGTTAGAGTCAAAATAGTTTAAGGTAATTAGAGTCAAAATATTTTGTGATTCAATGTTAGTTACTAACCAAATCGCAGGAAAATACAATGCGAAAGACGATTGAATGGAGGAGTCTTGCAGAATGCCAAAGAAATGCTTCAGCTATTCAAGTACTACGAGATTACACAAATACCCATAGCATAAAATTTGAGAGCAGATGCGTTAGCCAACTAGGGGTCGTCAGCCCAAATTCCGTTCAGAAGAACGATAACAGTAGAATATCTGGATGTCCCAAGTACAATGATGTTGGTGCAAGCGGAAGTGACAACAGGAAACAATGAGAGTGATTGGCGGAGGAATCTAGTGCAGTACCTACTCGATCAGAAGCTCCCAACGGACAGAATGGAAGCTCGAAATCTCCGACAGCAGAGCGCTAGGTACACCATTATCCAAGGGGAGCTGTATAAGAGATCATTCTCGGGTCCTTACCTCAAATGCATTTCCCCAACGTAAGCTCAATACATGATGGCTGAAATACGTTAGCTAACAAGTTGTGGGAATCGTTATGGGGAAAAACGTTAGCTAACAAGTTACTGAACTAGAGGTACTACTAGCCAAAAATGAAAGAGGAAGCAAAATCCTTTGTGAAAAAGTGCGACAAATGCCAACGATACTCCATCATCCTAAAGATGGCCCCCGAAACATTGCAGGCGCTCCTGAGCCCCTAGCCATTTACGTAATGGGGAATTAATGTAGTAGGCCCACTATCGATTGCCCCTGCTCAGAAATTTTTTTTACTAGTAGCAACTGATTATTTCACAAAGTGGATAGAAGCAGAAGCATTAACTACAGTGTGAGAAGAAGAAGTAAGATAATTCCTATGGAAAAATATTGTATGCAGGTACGGGATCCCAAAGATACTCGTTTCAGACATTGGGCTTCAGTTTACTAGGAGTCGGGTGAAAAGTTTTTGCGAAGACCTCCAGATAGAAAATAGTTTGTCAACTCTATACTACCCCCAAGGCAACGGACTGGCGGAAAGAACAAATAGAACAATTATGGAAAATTTGAAAAAGCGACTGGAAGCTATAAAAGGAAAATGGGTTGAAAAGTTGCCATCAGTTATGTGGGTGTACCACAAGACACCACAAGAATCGATGGGAGAAACACCATTTGCTTTGACAATTGGTGCAGAAGTTGTCATACTAGTTGAAATTGGGTGCCCTAATTTGAGATTAGAAACAAATAGGGATGCGAACGCTGAGCGGATCACCAAGAGTATGGACTTCCTGGAGGAAAAAAGAGAAGATCCTCTGGTAGGGATGGCCGGTTATAATCAAAAAAGGAAAACGTACTTCCAAAAAAGGGGTCAAAGGGTGACAGTTCCAAGCGGGAGACTTGTTCTGAAAAGAATTTTTCAATCAAATGAAGGGAAATTGGGACCAAATTGGGAATGACCTTTCATAGTCAAAAGGAAATGGAAACAGAAATTGGGAATGACCTTTCTAAAGGAAATGGAAACGGGCCCCTGAGCTCATTAAGAGATTATATCCATGAAAGCTTCAATTTTTTAAAGGAAATGGAAACGAGCCCCTGAGCTCATTAAGAGCTTATGTCATGAAAGCTTCTACTTTCTAAAGGTAATGGAAACAAGGCCCCTGAGTTCATTAAGAACTTAAGTCCATAAGGAATAATGACTGCAGCATTACCCTCTAAGGGAAACCACAAAGGAAAGAAATTCTGAAAGAAGAAGGAAAATGGGAATGGGAAGAGATTCGGAAATGGAAAAAAACTTAAGGAAAAGATGAAGTCAGAATGTCTTTCTCATTGATTGAAAAGGGAAAACTACAATAAGAAATAAAAAAGACAAGGAAAGCAAAAGCCTAAATTACAATCACTTTGGGATCCCGCTCGGGAACACCTTCTTCAGAAGCAGGAGCGGGAATGACAGTGGACGAAGACATTTGAGTAGGGGCATCTTCTATTGGAGCACCCACAGAATCCTCGACTTCAGGGACGATGGGTTGTCTAGGAGGATGATTTGCCATCACATCCCTATAAGTCGCACTGTAAATCATCACCTCTCATTGCTCGAACAGAGCTTGATACTCTGCATTGGAAGTAGCCTCCCTCTCAATAGCCACGCCTCACGCTGTTTCTGCTTCAACCTTGGCCAACTTAACTTCAGCCAAGGCCTTCTTCGTAGATTCAAGCTCTACCGCCAGCCTTCGCTCTTCTGCAGTAGCAGCCTCATCATCATGGGACATCTTCTCTAAGGACTTTTCAAGCTCAACTTCATTGGCCACATATTGATCTTTTTCAGCTTGGAGGTGAGCATTTGTAGAATTGACCAATGTAAGCTCCCTCTGGAGTTGAGATAAAGCCTGGTCACGCTGAGTATGGATATCTTGAAGGGCATTTTAATGGACGGCAGCCTGAAAGGAAAAAAGTAATATGTAAAGAAAATTATCTCAAAAAAAGAAAAGAAAAGAGAAGACAATAGGAGTTGTACCCGCATCAAGTCATGGCTCAATCAGTTTATAAGATCACCGATTAGGAGCCTCCTCAAGATTTCGTTGTTAGAACAGGACTGAATGTCACAAAGAATGTCATGGGAAGCAATGAAATCATTCATGAAGCAGACCGTCTCCGGAATGGGAACACTAGAGACATGCCTCATCTTCCACGGAGCGGGAGGAGGGACTGTCGCTTCTCTAGATCCCGAAGCAGGAGTATCAGCAGTAGCGGGCGTGGCAGATGATGGCACGTGAACTGTAGGGGGAGGTAGTTCAGAGCTTGGGGGAGCCTCGATCCTAGCAACAGGCTCAAGGGGAGCAAGATCAGCAGTGGCATGAGCAGTAACAGTGAGCTTTGAATGGGAAAAGCTGGAAGCATCAGTGCGAGGCCTCTTCTCTACGAGACCCACGAATTTACTCTGTAACCTATTGCCCATTATTATTCCAGCTGAAGCCCAGTCTAACAACTCCTGGTGATTCGAAGAGCTAGGACTAGGATGATCAGAGTCTGAGTGAAAGGAGGAAGTGGGAACTGATGAAGACCGTTCTAGCACTGGGGCAGCTGTTAGGGTTGAAGATGAAGATGGGCCCAAAGTCGAAGCAGGAATTGAAGCAGCAGAGGGGTTGAGATTGATGATCTTCCAATCTCTCTCTTGCCCTCAGAGATGGAAAGCAACCACGATTCTTGCCCTGGATTCCTTGGACATACAAGGCTTCGAATTTTTCTTTGCTGAAGAAAAAAGAAAACCAAGAAAAACACTCGTTAGACAGCAGCAGATAAATAAATAAATAAAGGGAGGGGGGAGAGAACCGAAGCTCCGACGACGTACTGAAAATTATCCATTTCTTGAGAATTGTCCAACGGTGATCATCGCCCCCAGTTCCCACCGATTAAAAGAGTGTCCCTCTCCCAACCCGTATCTCCGTTCAGAATCTTGCTAATTAAACTTCCTCTCCTTTCCGATGGACGTGGAGCAAGATAATAAATGTTGACTCAAAATTTGACTATATAGCACTGGAAGAGTTCATCTAACCCTAAACCAAAATGGTACCTCCTATTCAAGGCATTTACACCTAAGCAGATCCTATAAGAACTAGGAGTAAATTGAGAGGGAGCTAAACCTACTGTGTGAAAGAATTGGGAGAGTAAATGGGAAAATGAAAACTTAAGACCTACAGCTATGACGATGGGGCTAAGAGTAATTTGGTAAGGGGGATTACACGGAGTGTCTATAGATTCACTCATTCCTAACGCACATAGGACATCTGGTTTATTTCTGAAGTGGTAAAATCGAAGGATAGAAGATAATGAAGAAGTGGCTGTTCGCACTGATAATTTGGGGGATGTGAGTGACAAGACAAGAAAAGACGTGAATGTTGACAAGTAATGAAATGATGCGTGTATCGCATCCTTTAAGCGGGTAAATGGAAAGTCACTTCAAAACGGCACGTGCAATGTATACTTTGAATGGAAAAATGGAGAGTCGATCCTAAACGACACGTGTAATGTATCTTCTGAGCGAGAAAATGAAAGGTTTTTCAAGCGTAGCGCATACTGAGCATCTTCTGAATGGGAATAGGAAGAGTCTCTCAGAAATGACACGCGTAAAAGCAAAAAGGTTACTCCGGTATGACACGTGTGAAACATTCTCTAAGCGGAAAGGTGAAGGATTTCTTCAAAATGATACGTGTAGTGTATTCTCTGAACGGGAAGACGAAAGAACAGAGGGATATCAGAAAAATAAATGGTGCACGAAAGAGGAGGCAAATAGTAATGATGAATGATGATGACATGAAGTCTAAATATTGCAAATTAATTTCACGTAGAGGGCAAATGTATAGGAAAAATCAGCTAAAGATCCACATGAGCATATGCAAACAATCAGAAGCAGGTGAGGTAGATTGCCACCGTGACCAAGCGGGAAGGTTCTTCCAAGCCATAGATCCCATCGTACCCCATCCAACGGTTCATATTTAAGAAGCTGTTAGAAATAGATAAGTTTAATTTAAAATGATAAGCTTAATCTAGGAGAAATATTTTGGTGATTCCTCTGATTTAAAGGAATTTAACTCAATCATGTAACTAATCAAATGCCTATAAATAGAGGCCAATTGTAAATCAATGATATCAAGAATAAGAAAGTAATTCAGTATTTCTTTCTTGAGATCTCTCTCTCTCTTTAATATTCTTATTCTTTTTGAGTGTGAGGAAATTTTCATTTACATATATATGTGTAGGGTTAAAAGTAGTAACTAGCTAGGTTAAAAGATGTATATATATGTGTGTGAGGTTAAAAGTAGTAACTAGCTAGGTAAAAAGATGTATATATTTGTGTGTATGGATAAGTAATATGTAGATATGTATATGGGTAACATATATTATAGACCATAGATGGTATTAATTTCATAAAAACGACTGTAAGATATTGTATTAAAATTAAATATACATACAAAGAAGAACAATACTAATAATAATTAATAATATAAAAGCTAATAAAGAAATAAGTACATATGGATTTATACTAATATAATAAAATCTAAAAGGAGCGTTTAAAAGTTTGTCTAAAAGAAAAAACAAGAAATAATTGAGAATAAATGGAAAGAACAAAGCATTAATGACGATAGAGATGCATCAGATTCCACCATACTAGTAAGCCCAGAGATTCAAATTGATGAAGCAACTTGTGAAATTGGAGACATTGCTAAGGACAAGCTGGAAATGCCTCCAATCAATGTGGAAACAGAACAAGGAGCGGAACTTGAAGTAGGGGAAAAGCCTGATGGATCCTCCAGTGTTGCATGTGAAGACAATGGCCACGATATAATTAAGTCCGGAAAGCAAGAGAAAGATGCATGGAGAAATTTGCAAGGGTAAAATTGGGTTTCAAAAAAAATCTCCCTTAAAGCTCTTTTTAAGATATTAGATATTTTTCACGTGCATTAGACATGTTAATAACGCATTATTTTAAATTCTAATAATTTACATGTTTATTCATGCCATTTTATATGATGATCAACCTTACTTTTAAATCAATATAATAATTAAAGTTAATAAATATATGCATGCTTGTATGGATTTTCTAATATTTGTTATTAAAATCATATGTAATAGAGATTATGTAATGCGTCGTGAAAAATATAATTGTGTTTAAAGATTAACATATTGTAAAAACTCAAATAAACATTGATAAAAAAGATCACTTAACTTGGTAAAATAAATAACAACCAAGTAACGAAATATTTTTAAAGGCATATTAACAAAAGTCAGCAATTCAGATGTTATTTGCTGATGAGTGTTTCCTTATAAACAATATTTTTTACACTTTTTATTTTTATGTTTCTCATCCTTTAATTTAACTATAATCTTTGTCATTTCCTTCGAAATACCTAATGAAAGCGTAATATATGATTATACGTGAAAAATACATGTTGAGTAAGATAAATACCAACACGAGAAATTATTTATTATTGATGTTTGTTAATTGTCATTACAAAATAGAGACACATAAGGAATCATTTCATCTTTAATTTGAATGATTATTGTTAAAGACTAATAGAATTGACCAAGTCAAAAACAGACGAGCGACATCATTTTAAGGTTTAGTTGATAATCCCTACATTTTCTTATATAACACACACATAAAATATAATTTTTTTGAAATAATTAATAAATCGACACAATTACGGTAATCCCAGTACATTACGTTCTTTTAGTTTTGTTATTCTAGTTCATTGGATAATAAGAATATCTGAAGTTATTGTTTTGGTTATTTTCTTAGAAAATATCTTAAAACTAAGAATGAAAACCTGTAACAGCATTCTGCTATTTGACGATAGAAAATGTCTTAAAACTGAGAATGAAAACTTGTAACAGCATTCTGCTATTTGACGATAATAGCAATGATTTTATTTTAATATTTTAACAATGATAATGTGGTTTTTCCTCTATATAGTATATTGCGTTCTTATGGTAATAAAATGATAATAAATAAATAAATTTTTATGTATTTGTGTGTTCAATACCACAACACATCATATGTGCAGAAGAAATTTACTACATAGGTTTATTGAGACGATCAAAACTACATAGATTTCAATTACAGATTATCGCACTAGGCAAGATCCGAGATCCCCTCTCGTTCACTCTAAAATGACAGTTGTCATCCATAATATATTATTTTAGAATTATAAATTAGTATTAAAAAGATATAATTTAACGATTGTCATATTGAAATAATGCATCATTTTATATATTTCAGAAGTGTGTAAAGTTTTCAATCTTAAACCAATATGATTCAGACACGTGTAGATGTAAATGTTAAAGTTATAACTAACACAAAGTAGTTGGATAAAAATGATAAAAGAAGTTTCTCACCTCTTTCTCTCTTTTAATGTACTAGTCAATACATACATACGATGAACGTATTTGAATATATTATATTTGTAGCTATGTTTATTACTTATAATATTATTTATTTATGTGAAGTAAAAAAGTATGCATTTATCTCATTTTTTTAATTTGTGTGAGTGAAATCAAGACAATGCTATATTGTTATTATTTTTATTTATTGATATATTATTATTCAACGAAATTGTAGAACACATCATGCATTTTAAAAAAACAGAAGAAGAAGAAGAGTATATAATATAAATGTGCTCTAAAAAAACAAAAGAAAAGTGATATTATTAAAGGTAAACAATCTATTCATATTTTATTTTAAACTTGATCTTAATTGTTTTGTTAAAAAAGTTTATTAAAATTTTTTATAACTATATAAAATATTAAATATACTAACATATAAAATATAACATAGCTAAAGTTTTTAAAAGTGTGTTGTAATTGAATTATTTTGAAATACAATAATCAAAATTTTACAGTAATAATTCATTATCTTTGTACATTTATAAATTATTAGAAAACTGCAGTTTTTTCTAAACTTGATAAATAACACGTTACAACTTAGAATTCACTCAAAGTTATGAAATATAAAATTAACTTGAAATTTATTTATTAATTATTTGTTATTCTTTTAAAATTATTAAATGTGTGAATGAACTTAAATAGTTAATGCCTACTTTCAATTTATTATAGTTCTAAAAGTAACAAATTATTTAATGTCACACGTAAATCATAAAGTTATTTTAGGTAATATATTATAATAAGTGGATAAAATTATCCGAAAATGATTCTCATATCCTCTCTACTTTTAATAAGTTATAGATTATAGAGTATAGATTATAAATAATAATTCTAGACTGATCAATATATGAACTAATTTATAATTAACTGAGTAATATATTAATAACATTTAGATGTTAGTTTGACAAATTATTTTAATTTGTAACAATAACTCGAGGAATAGCGGACACATTACATAGTCAACGACTAAAATTTATTATGTGTCATGATCTGTCTAGAGTTAACCTTAAAATGTTTGTACTTAAAATGATTCTAAATTGTTTAATGGTACTTATAATTCTTCTGATATATTCTCCTAAATAAAATTACAAATGATATATGCATATATGAGTAGATGTTAAAGCTTGAATACCTGGATAACGATTTAGGTCTTAAAAGCTTCTACTTTTGAAGGCCCTAATTCAAATGGGTGTATTTAATTCAAAAATTTGAATTTTTTTGTGACTTGAACAAATATGATGGAAGGACATCTCTTTTTTGGGACAGTAAGGTTGGATGGAACTAATTTTAAATTACATATCCCAATGGGAGTTAAGGCCTCGAGGGCCCCTTTTAAATGCCATGAATCATTGGCTTGTCTTACACATAAAGCACTAACACTATTTTATAAAGGGGAAAAAGATATTACGATATGCAAAAAGGAATTAGAATAAATTGAACAAACTTTATTTAAAGTTTGACTTCATTACAGGGTTTTTTCCTCTAATTTTAATAAAGAGACAAAGCGCTATAAAAGATTAAAAATTTCATTCTCTAATTGATATCTTATTATTATTTTTATTTTTATTCAAGCATCATAAATTTTACCAAAAATAATAGAAAAAGGATGCCTTAGACTCAAACATTGACATACAGAAGTTATAATTCTAAGAAAAATTATATTAATTCATTTGCAGATAAAATGAAACTAAAAGATGCGCATATATGTTTTAAAACTAAATTAAGAAATATATGTCTAATCACTAAAATAAAGCTATTAACAATGACGGTTTTTAGTGTCTTTGGTGACGGTTTTGAACCGTCGTAAAGACTATCCTGACGATTTGCAAACTGTCGGGATCGGTGTTGCACTACCGACAGTTTTGACAACCATAGGAAGACTGCCGCGATAGATACGGCTAAGGTAAAGGTTCTTTTCTCGATTACGACGGTTCTAAAGCATCGTGGTAGAGATGAATCCCGACGATTCTTTAAAATCGCCGCTCTTATTGTTATTCTTAAAGGTTTTGCATGACGGTTGTAGAATTGTCGCCATACGTCTATATAACGACGGTTTTCTAACCTCATTATTTTGTCATCCTTCATATTTTTCAGGACGGTTTCCAAATCGTCGTGAAAAAGCACTCCTTTCGCACTTGCTGTTTATTTCTACATATTCTAAAAAATTCATACATATATAACAATTTTAATATCCTATATATGTCTACAACAATCATAGCAATATCATTCTACATATTACAGGGCGTATAATTATCAATCATTAAATCATTAATTAGATATCTAAAATATTAGATTATCAACACAAATCATCCAATAAATTCAAAGTGTGAAAATACATAATAACAAAGTATTGCGTAAGTATCAAATAAAGCTTAACACACATAAGGCTTGCCCTAGTCTTTGCGGGGACTCATGCATAAACTTCATAAGTAAGCTTAGTTGAGCACGCTTATCTTAACAATCTGACTCCAATTGCGCCACACATGCACATTGGGTGTGTATCTCTAAACATTCAGCCTCCAACTCACACACCCGTATACGTTGGTATTCTAACTCAGTTGATAAATGAAAAAAATCTTGCTTGGATGATTCCCCACGATAACGTGAGAACATTGTAGATGGAGTTACCCCGAGTCCTAATGAACGCACACGTCCAGGATTCTCTAGACCTAATACTTGTGAGAACACGTCGTTTGGTAAAATTGGATCACAATCAGCATCCAAAAGTTGACTCATGCGCTCTTTAAGTTTCACCTATAATAAAAAATTAAGACTTAATATCAGTAAACATGTAATAACAATTTAAAAAACTTGGTATAAATATTATAACTTATACTTACAGCAATGTTTTCAGTTTCTTCATTTACATAAGTTCCATCGTTCTGCTCATGTGAGGCTACAAATAACTGCATTCTTGAGGGGTCCTTTTGAAGTTCTTCTGCCTATCAAATGAGAATATATGATTAAATATACTTAAACTAAAACAGATTAAGGTGATTATAAAGTTTAAAATTTACCATTAATGCCTTTTTCTTTGCTAAGCTGGTAGTCCCAACGTGTGAGGGTGTTTTTGTTTAATATGTGATGCTCTATTAGTTGTAGCTTGCTTTTATATTTATGATAAATAGTAAAAGTTAGTTTATTTTATATATAATTAATTGTAGATGTAGAGTAAAAAACCATATATTTCCTTCTTCCGAGTACTATTTACGAATTATTGCAACAAAACTCTCTTTTGGAAGAGCCTCATTCCAATGTTGCAATCCTTCTTCTTCCATTTTATATTTCTCCATATATTCACCCTCTATTGTGTGCTTCTCATCCTTCCACTTTTGATTTAATGATCGCAAAATGAACTTTTTACGACTTTCATCGACAATATATTTCGATTACAAAAAATTAATACACAATCACACACAAACACACACGTATGTGTGTATATTTATTTATATGTAATGTGTGTATGTGTATGTGTATATATGTATATATGTATGTATATATGTATGTATGTGTGTCTGTGTAAATGTATATATATGTGTGTGTGTGTGTGTGTGTGTGTGTATTGTTGGTCGTCGCCTCGCATGCGCGGTGGAAGCCTATGGCGCGTGGTCATTTTAAAAATTAATTTTTAATAAAAATTGAATCTTTTAATAAAATAAAATCGTGCAACGCTACGATAACAAAAAAACTTTTTATTGAAAACTATTTTCAATCAGTTAGGATCTATTATATATTTATATATTAAATTAACAATATTCAATGTTAGAAATCATATACCTCTTCTAGTCTAAATCAAGCGTCCTAGTGAAATCAATCGATTCTCCGTTCCCATGAAATCGTTCCAGCGATCAGCAGACTCCGAGATCCACACCAAGATCTTTCAAATCAATCCTCAACGTATTATGACATGTGTGGGCATGTTGAATATAACAAAAATACTTCTCTGTTTCTAGATGTACTCAACACGTGAGATGTAAAGATTTTACTAAAAAGACGTTTATGATACGATTCTCTAAAAGAACGTGACAATAATTCTTTTTTAGATTTGATTAAGCCTTAATCGTAGAAAAATCACTTCTTGAGAATTGTGTTCTTCTCTCAACTCGATTGATGAACTGATTCTCTGATTCAACTGATTGATTGAACTATTTCATTATCTTAGGCCATTAGAATAATATATGTATATTTTTCTTGATAATGACATATAAGATATTTTGGGATAATTAAAATAATATTTAATTATAAAATTGTCAATAGCGGTTATTTCATATTTAATTATAAAATTTGTTATTTATAAATTATCTGTTATTTCATAAATAACAAATTTAATTGATCCAAATTATTATCTAATAATAATTTAATTAACTAATTTCATAAATTAGATATTTTATCTCACTCATCGATAATTAAACAAATCGATAATTATATATATATATATATATATATAGATCATTCAATTAATTAATTCTTAATTAATTAACACACATAATTATCTCATAATTATGTATTTGCCCTGAAATAAAAATTCGTTTGCAAGTTGGTCATTTTCTCATGTCGTGAAATATTCACACCCTAGACTGCATAGTATAGAGGTGACTTAGAGACCATGAACCTATAATCTTAAGCTAAAATAAACCAGATTATTAATTAAACTCTTAATTAAATAATCTTATTTATTAATTCTATTATTATTCCACTATAAATATGATATTACACTATTACAGATTACAAATTGTATTTACAGAGTATTCTCATGTAGTCCACTGATATAATCATTTCACGTAATTCTGTCCTCCAATTATTGGTTCATAAATTAGAACTTGTCAAAATTATCGTTTTACCCTTATAATTACCTCTTAATCTTTAAGTACTATTAATCTACTAGTGAATGACTAATTTATAATCTAATTATAAATTTGAGCTCAATAATCATTCAGTTCCAGAATTAACACTTAAGAGAACCAATATATTATTCATTTGGAAAAATTTGATTCCAAATCTTGTAAGATCATGTTTCCAGCCATCCATATCACTGAATCTACAAAACAAAAGTCACTAGCTTGTTTTTCAAACAAATTTTAACGAGTGAATCAAAAGATTCACTAGGCATGCATATGAGTTCATGACTTCTCACGATTCAGACTGATCTACATATGATCATCGAATTGATGTGTATTAAATTTTTATGATAAATGGCATGTTGATATAGATATTAATTCACATCGGTCCAGTCGCATATAATCTCATTATAAAGCACATTCACTAAGATGTCTAGCCACATCAATGATCCAGATCTAGAGCATCCATCATACTTAGTGAACCGTACTAGTAACCATTTATTAAAGATTTCATACTTTAATATGTTACTGATAATTTTATTCATTATCTATGGTCTTAATCCTCTTGTAATAATACAAGATCATAATCTCATTAATGAATATGGAATTTTTAGATATTTATATAAATTATTCAACAATAATTTAAAAGAACAATTACAAGAGAAATGTAATTCTCATTAAATTTTATATCAAAATGTCAATACACATGTTTTGAGGGCATAACCCCCAACATATATGTATGTATGTATGTGTGTATATATATATGTGTGTGTGTGTGTGTGTGTGTGTGTGTGTGTGTGTGAACATACAAGGAATCATATCCTCACTATTTCCCACGCTTGATCTTTATTATAACGTGACACATGCCTCCAATCATATTGTATGGACAAAATGTTATGTCGTATAGCAACGGTACTATACAAAACACAAAATAGATCTCTCACACCATTATTGCAAAAATCAGTAACTCACGGACACAACCAAATGAGTAATAATCAGTTCTAGTTTGGAAAGAAAATTGAGAATCAGTTAATAGAAGCCTGCTTTGAAGATAGATAGATAGAAAGAGAGTCAAGCATACCGGAGTTGTCATGTAGGTGGTTTAAATGGGGGGTAACAACCGACCAGAGTTGTCATCACCAGTCGCCGTCGGTCATCACCTCTCTTCGCCCATCGTCATCTCTCGTCGCCTCTCATCACCTCACCTCACCAGTTGTCTGAGAGCCTAAGAAAGAAAATGCTAAAGAAATATTGGGGAAGAAAATCGGGGTTCAATTTTTAGATCTAGGGTTACCTATCCGACGGTTCATAGAACCGTTGCAAATGACTCCTATACCGACAATTTGGAAGAACCATCGTTATTTTCATTCAAATAAATGTAAAACGGCGTAGCTTTCGGTTTCAATTTTTAGATCTAGGATTAACTATCCCTTCAGTTCACATAACCGTTACAAATGACACCTTTTGCCGACGGTTTATTCAAACCGTCGGTATTGTCATTAAAATAAATATAAAAATGGCATAATTTTGGTTTACATCTCCAACTATATTGTGATGGTTCGGCAACCATCACAAATTGTCTTACCAAAATTTACTCATTGGCAATGGTTTGTCCAGGCTGTTGCAAAAAACAGTACAAAATTCATGTCTGTTGTCACGGTTCGTGCTAACAGTCACACCAAGTCTCCCATTTGCTATGGTTCTGGGAAACCAACACTATAAGGCTCTCCGTTGTGAGGTTGTTCAAACCGTCGTAATATCTTCTTCAGGCTACATATTTAACGACGGTTATCCTAATTGTCGCCTTTGAACCATCTCAATTGACGATTGTTTTTTTAGTAAATTACACAAACTACAAGCCTCTTTAGCAAAGAATTATCTTAAATAAAGTTTAAAAAAAGGCAAAAATAAAGGGATAAGAATGTGTATCACAATGCCACTATACTATTCTTTTAAGACTTTTTTATAGCGTTGAAGGAAAACGAACATTCTTGGTACATCATCACAACGTGATAACATGTAGTTTAAATCAATCTCCATGTTGCTTTGCTGCTGCATATACTATATAGTCAAACCCTTCTTTCTCTCTCTTGATATGAACAACTTGTTTTGTCAACGCCATTATTCTAATAGTATCATATATTTGATATTTGAAGATGATAACATGGGGAAGAGGATTAACAACTCTAAACAGATTAAATTATATATGAATTTTAATAAGCACGTGATATATCATTTATCTACAAAGTGATTGATCGGTCTAATGTTACTCTTTTCTATATAATGTCATATGTGTATTATGTTTCTATTTATAGTAAAAATCATAACTAAACATAAATGTGCAACTCCCAATCCACTTAGAATTTCATTGCATTGCCTAAACAACCTATAAATAGCTTTTTTTTTTAAGTTTTATATGAATGTTAAACGAATCCAACATTTAATAATATGAGCTCGAGCAAACTTTTTGCAAAAAAAAAAAAAAAAAGATTTTGTAAAGGATTTTTCTAGTAGCAGAAAAGTCTATAACGAAAAAGATAGTATGAACAAATAATAACTCGAGAGAGAGTGAAAAGAATAATTAAGCTTATATTCGATTCCTTTCCAAGGTTGTACATACTCCTATTTATAATAAATTTACAACTAAATGATAATAAATCACCGTTTCCGTTGCAAGTTTCACAGAGTTGTTAGGATAGTGATTTGGCCGTTATAGAGGAATATTCCTCTCCGAGATCCCTTTTGAAACCGTCAGGCTGATCAAATAGATCTCGTGCATCCATATTTCTTTATTAACTCTTCGACCTGGATTTTGTCACGTGTAAGACAGAGTTTGACCGTTCATTGACCCCCATTACACTCGACGAAATTCATTCGACGATGTGTAATGATTGCTTCTTTCTTTCTAGATTTTACATCTTTCGGTTGTCTGTTTTCACGTGCTTCTCGGGAATGCAAGATGTAGTTCCCCAAGTTGTCTTTTGTCAGACCTCAGCATCTTTACGTCAGTTGTTGTGTCGATTCACTTACATTATTTCACGTCATTCTAGGGTATGCGACCTGTGTCACTGAGACTACTTTAACGATGAGGCTAGGTAACTCTAACTGCACCTGACGCGACCATTTGTTCCAATGTCTTTCTAATCATATCTTTTCATTTCAGCACCCTTTCTAAGAGATTTCTATCTTTTCAGCTCCCTTTTTTTATTTGAGCGTGTTTATTTTTCATTTTAGGTCTGTGTCCTATTTATAGGATCATTATCTTCACTCTTCCTTCACTTCTTACTTTCAAACTTGTAAGTATCTTCCATTTTCTCTGCTACATTTTTGTTTTCATCTTCTTCTTCACGTTTTTCTTTATTTTCTAGAAATATGGAGGAGGAAATCATATTCTCTCCCCCGGTTTCTAGGATTATGAATGAGCCCGAATTTAGGGATTTTATGACAATTTACCAAGATGCATTTCCTCCTAACGTTCTCTGCTTTCTTAGGGAAAGTCGTGCATCGGGCGTTCCTTGTTGACTTCCTGCAGAAATTATGATACACCCTTTGTACATAGCTTTAGGTTCCAAATTTCTCGTTCCTCTCTTTTTCAAGAATTCTTTAGCCACTACCGTCTAGCCCCCTCCCAGTTCACTCCAAATTCTTATAGAATCATTCTCTTCTTTGAGGCATTGAACATGCGGTATAACTTAGGTTTAGCCTTAACCGAGCTTCAGCTCACTTGCATAGTTAAATTCTGAAAGGAAAAATATTATTTTACCCCCATAATGGACAAGAGGGGACCCCTCATAAGAGATATTCCTAAAGGGGACAAAGGATGGGAACAAGACATTTTGAATGTCGGAGGAAATTAGAGCAGTGATGGCCGCTGGATTATTCTTTTGAGATGGGAAGTTTTCAGTAAGTCCTTTGGCCTGAGCTCCTTTTCCTTTCCTTTTTTTTAAGTATTTTTGTTTAGCTTTATGTTACTGACATCATTTTTATTTGTGTGATCCAGACAAACGAGCTAACATAAAGCCATTCCTGTCAAAAGTAATTGTCGAACGGGTGGTAACGGCTTTCCGTTGCCCGATCCAAAGCTGGTATTTTTAATTTCCAAAAATTTCCAAAAATTATATTTAAATATATAAATAATTCAATTAATTATTTTTAATTAATTAATCACACATAATTATCTCATAATTATGTACTTGCCCCAGAATAAAAATTCTTTTTGTAAGTTAGTCTTTTTCTCATGTCCTGAAATATTCACACCATGTACAACGTAGTATAGATGTGAATTGGGGACCATTGACCTATAATCCTAATCTCTAATAAATCAGATTATTAATTAAACTCTTTAATTAAATAATCTTATTTATTAATTTCATTATTATTCCACTATAAATATGAAATTGCACTCTTAGATATTGTAAAATGTATTTACAGAGTATTTTCATGTAGTCCACTGACATAATCATTTCATGTAATTCCGTCCTCCAATTACTGATTCGTTAATTAAAACTGGTCCAAATTATCATTTTACCCTTCTAATTATCTATTGATCCTTAAGTACCATTAACTGCTAGTTAATAACTAATTTATAATATTATTATAAATTTTAGCTCAATAATCATTCAGTTCCAGAATTAACACTTAAGGAAACAAATATACTATCCGTTAGGAAAGCTTAGATTCCACATCTTGTAAGATCATGTCACCAGCCATCCACATTATTGAATCTCTAAAAGAACAATTATAAGGAATATATAATCCTCTTTAAATTTCATATCAAAATGTCAATATATATGCTTTGATGGCATAACCCCCAACAATTAGGTCATTAAGTGACTTATTTAATCTTGGCCCAATGATTGAGAGTATTCAGAAGGAAAGGTCTGGGAAAGGTAAAAAAGTCAATAAGCCCTGTAGTGTAGCTCAGAGTGGTGGCCGTGCAAGAGGGAATCCGAAAACTAAAAATAGTTTAAGAAGAATGTTGCATGGGGAGAGTTTTCACATGTTCGTGCATGGCGCCAAACGTAAACTGAAGGGTATTAACAACGTGTCTAAAGAATGTTTCTAGCCCCCTCCCAGTTCACTCCAAATTCTTATAGAATCGTTCTCTTCTTTGAGTCATTGAACATGTGGTATAACTTAGGTTTAGCCTTAACCGAGCTTCAGCTCACTTGCATAGTTAAATTCTGAAAGGAAAGATATTATTTTACCCCCAGAATGGACAAGAGGGGACCCCTCATAAGAGATATTCCTAAAGGGGACAAAGGATGGGAACAAGACATTTTAAATGTCGGAGGAAATTAAAGCAGTGATGGCCGCTGGATTATTCCTTGGAGATGGGAAGTTTTCAGTAAGTCCTTCGGCCTGAGCTCCTTTTCCTTTCCTTTTTTTAAGTATTTTCGTTTAGCTTTATGTTACTGGCATCCTTTTTATTTGTGTGATCCAGACGAACGAGCTAACACAAAGCCATTCTTGTCAAAAGCAATTGTCGAACGGGTGGTAACAGCTTTCCGTTGCCCGATCCAAAGCCGATATCTTCTCATGGGCCCTAGAAGAGAAGTTACAATTGCATTCACGCCTACTCCCATTGCCTCGACATCAGCTCCATATTCCCTGGCTTCTCTCCCAAAATCCATTCCAATTCCTTCATTTCCTTCTGCATCTCCCTGTTTCCCTATCTCTGAAATTTCATCCAATTCAACGGAATTTTAAAAAGAAGAAAAAGAAGTTATCTCTCATCGTCAACGAAGACCATTAGATATTACCATGTGTCTCCGCACTATGATAAGAGACATTGGGGGAAGGAATGTTCATCCCAAAATGGATGCTTCAAGTCCCCCCCACCCCGGCTGCAAATGAGGGTACTTTTGTATGTCCTCCTACTCCTCCTCACGTTGCTCAACCAGAGGCAAATGTTGCTACCTCCTCTGGCGAATCTCATGGAGTTCATACCTTGGAGATTAAGGAGATTCACCAATGCTCCTCAGATTCTCACTTCGGTGAGCTTTTTGAACGATCCTCAAGTTGCTCACATAATTGCTTGAGGCCTAATTTGTGACACAGAGACCCAAACTACCCTTGACATGGTAGTTGGGGATCTTTTCACTTCCTTGAGCCATGACTTGATTTGGGTGAGTTTTATAATTTCTACCTCTTTTTGTCATTTTCTTTTACTTAAACTCATTTTCCTTCCATTCTCAGGCTATCATTCATCACAATTCACTTCAAGAGTATCACCTTTTATGTGAACGGGCTTTAGTTAGCTACTGTGGTAAACTGGCTAAGCATCGAGCCTTGATTTCAGGACTTCAGACTGAAATCGAGTAGTTAAGGAGGATTGAGGTGGAGCTACGGGACACTGCAGAAAAATAGCCTGAGGAGATAGCTGTTTTGAAGGTTGAAAACCTCAAGTTCAACAAATATCTAAAGGCTGCTGACTTGACCAAAATTCAAGTCGTTGAGGAAAAGGAGAAGGAAGTAAAGGTGGAGTTTCAAGCTACCTTTGATGAAGCTGAGCAAGCCATCTGTAATTTAGGCTATCGAGATGGCTTAGCTGAAAATCCTCTGAGATGGCCCAATTCTGAAGAGCCTTTGGCCCTCATTTCTGAAGATGCTTTCGTTGCCGCTGAAGTCCCTTCTGATGATGCCATCATTGAAGCCCATTCTGATGATGCTGCTGCTAACGTTTCAGTTGAGGAAACTATCATTATTTCTTAATATTGTATTTTTTCTTAACTACATTTTTTTTATATTTGATGTACCATGTTTTCCTATTTAATGAGAATAATTTTTATTTTTTTAGCAACTTTCGCTGTAATGAATTTTATACAAGTTAGACATATTATCTCCTTAGGTGCGCAGCATTCCACGGCTTGGTTAGTTCTTGACCATATTCTATTGTTAAATAGTAATATCAGTTGCCTCCAATTTCGTTGATGATATATGGTCCTTCCCAATTAGGTCTCAACATTCCTTCTGTCTGAAAAACCTTCTTCAATACCAAATCTCCCTTTTGAAATCCATGTTTCCTTATTTTCTTTCGAAAATAATTTCTTCTTTTTTATTGTAGGCTGCCATTCAGATCAGTGTCATTTCTCTCTTTTCTTTCAGAAGGACCATATTCTCTTTCATTAGTTCTGTATTTTGAAACTCACTCAGACTTGATCTCATAGTTGGGCTTTCAATTTTAATGGGTATTACCGCTTTCACTTCGTAAGCCAGAGCAAATTGGGTTTCACCAGTTGATTCTCTGGGAGTGGTCTTATATGCCCACAGTACCGCTGGCACTTATTTTACCCATTTTCCTTTAGCCAATTTTAGCCACTTCTTCTGACTTTCCAATATGATCTAGTTTGATCTTTCAGCTTGGTTGTTTCCTTGTGGATAGTACGACGTAGAAAATCATCTATTAGTTCTCAATCAATCACAGAAACTTTTAACGGGTTTCCCTGTGAACTGGAGTCCGTTATCTAAGACGAGTATTCACAGAATTCATTACATATAATGTTTTTTCACAAAAAAACCTTTTACTTCTTCTTCTCAAATCTTCGCGTACGCTTTAGGTTCAATCCATTTTGTGAAGTAATCTGTTGCGACCAACAGAAATCCTTTCTGAGCAGGCGCCATGGGAAGTGCCCCTACGATATCCAGAACCCATTGCATTAACGGCCACGAGCTTGTTACCACGTTAAGCTCTCTTGGTGTCATTTTCACTTTACAAGCGAAATGTTGGCATTGTCACAGCTTCTTGCATACTGCTTGGCCTCTTGATGCATCTTTGGCTAATAGTACCATTCATTCAATATTTTGTACACCAACGATCTTCCTCCGGTATGATTTTTGTATATACTTTCATAAATTTTCTCCAGCACATATTATGCCTCTTTTGCCTTCAGACATTTTAGATACGGACCTAAAAAGACATCCTATACAATATTCTGTTAATTAGTGAATATTTGGCGCTTTGCCGCTGAAATTTTCTCCCCAGATATTTATCTTCAGGTAATTCACCTTTTTCCAAATAGCGGATTATGCCATCCTGCCAACTAGGCTCTACCTCGACTTCTACGTCTGTAACATTTTGCAACAGACTCTTTATGCTTGGTTCTTCAAGAAATTCCACCGATACATTCCTTTGTAGGGGAGTTATAGTGACGATCCCAAGTTTACCAATGCATCTACATGACTATTTTTAGCTCTCGGTATCTAATAGATCTTGTAGTTCTCAGTATATTTAATAGGTCTTTAGTCCATTTTAAATTCTCTATCATTATTGTGTCTTTTGCCGCCAATTCTCCCATTACCTGTGTAACGCCACGATTCCCGAAGGTTAAAAATGCTTGAAATTTTAAAATTCAAAAATTTCCCAATTCAACTAAAACCCTAATTTGAGAAAATCCCCAAATCAAAAACCCTAATTTTACCCTAATTTTTAACCTTAAATAGCGGAAGCATAAAAATTATTTTAAAATAATATCAACTCATTAAACAGAAATAAATGATTCATTAAATTGTAAATAAGTGAAGCACGAAAATCCATATGACATAAAAGATTAAAAATAAATATTCATAAATATCTGAAATAACTGAAGTCAACAAAAGTCATAATTTAATTTAGAAATCATAATCGTGCTTGTTTGCTATGGCAGTCTCTCACTCCTGTTGCTCGCCATCATCTGCAACACAATCATCTATGGGGGAGTGAGTATTAAAAATACTCAGTAAGTAAATTCACATACTAATGAGTTTCACATGACATAAATGTAAACATATAATTCATGCAAATTTATTTCACACGTTCACAGGTCACATAAAATACTCGTAACAACACATCGATTTCATGATTAATATATAACTTGAACTTGTACTTATACATGCCAATACTTATACTTGCTTGATCATAATTCGACTAGACATATCCCTCGATTAACAACCTAACCAGAACTGTTTCACAACTTGAACTTGAACTTGTAACATGAACATGACAGATTGGGTGTCCTGAAACTTGATGTCACTTAAGGTTATCTGAACCTCAAGGACGCTAACATGAACATGGTGACACCCAACTGTATAACTTGATAACATGACGTGAACAATCTGGTTACTTGATAACCAAGGGACATGACTAAGTCTACTTCTTGTTTACTTATCACTTTTTACTTGAATTAATATTCATATTTCACGTTATCACATATACATAAGTAAACATATAACTTGTTCATGAACATAAACACATAACTAATACATGTATAACTCAAAATATAATCATACATAACATGGTAAATAATTTCATCATAATATGGAAAACAAATAAAATACTTGATCATAAGATTGAACATAAAGAAATAATAAAACAATTTCACATTATATATTCTACACTTATAACATATGAACCGAATTATTATGTAAATCCACTCACCTGGATTCACTACGAATTAAATTCAACAACTAATGACCTGCAATCCAAGGATCCCAGGTCACAACAAATTCATATAATATCTACAATTATTTAATTAACTAAGCGAGGTTGGGAACAGGTGGAAACCACTTCGGGTGTAAATTATCAAATGGTTTAAAATGGTTCAACAAGGTTCGGGTGGTCTGAATTGGTTCGGTTCTGCTGTTTTGGGCCGGTTCGATCTAGTCGGGTTGGATTGGTCTAGTCTGACCGAGTCAGTTTAGTCCGGTCCGGTCTGACTGAACCGGTTTGACCTGGTCTGGTTTGATTAAACCGGTCCGGTTCAGGTGAATCGGTTCAAAAGAAGAAAAAATAAAATAAAATAAAATAAAAACAGAAAAGGAAGACGAAGAAGTGGGGGAGAGAGAGAGACATCAGGGGACGAAGGAGAGAGAAAATAGAATCGAGAGGGGGGAGGGAGACGAAGAAGAGGGAGAGAGAGACAAAACATAGAGATGAGGGGAAAGAGAGGGAGACAGAACAGAGAGGGGGAATAGAGAGAGAGAGAGAGACAAAATAGAGAGAGAGACGCAACAGGGGACGAAGGAGGGAGAAAATAGAATCGAGAGGGGGGAGGGAGACGAAGAAGAGACAGAACAGAGACGGGGAGACGAAGGAGAGGGAGAGAGAAACGCACAGAGAGGGGGAGAGAGAGACAAAACAGAGGGGGAAAGAGAGAGAGAACAGAGAGGAGGAAGAAGAGACAGAACAGAGGGGGGAAGAGAGAGAGAACAGAGAGGGGGAAAGAGAGAGATAGAGAGACAGAACAGGGGAAAAGAGAGAGAGAGAGAACAGAGAGGGAAAACTTGGGTATTACAACCTGTTTTACAATTAACATGGAAACAAAATATTTTTATTTCTGTTACCTCAAGTTCCAACAACATGCTGACTCCTACTATCAAAGCTTCATATTTCGCCTCATTATTTGACGCATTAAACCCAAAAGATAGGGAGTGCTCAAGAGTTTCTTCAAACGGAGTTTGGACCACTATTTCTGTGCCAACTCCTTTGTCATTTGAGGCTTCATCAACAAATAGTTTCCAAGATCCGTTTTCCATTTCCATTTGCAACTTTTTGCTTTCGTCTTCTTCAACGTGAGTGAAGTCTACTACAAAGTCCGCCAACACTTGCTCTTTGATCGATGTTCTTGGCTCATGGGGGATTTCATATTATGCAAGCTCAATTGCCCATTTCGTCATCCTTCTTCTTATCTCTGGTGAATGCAACAGACTTCTGACGGGTGAGTTCGTTAACACCTTTATCATGTGAAATTGGAAGTAGGGTTTCAGCTTCTTTACTGCAACTACAACCGCCAACACTAATTTCTCCATCTTCTCACATCTGGCTTCGACTACCGTCCATGGTTGTCTGAATCGTGATTGTACCTAAAACCGTGGAGAGATCTCACGAATCGGATCGTAGGATCATAAGTTTCTACTATATACTAGTAATATTATGAAAAAACATAATTTACCAAACTACATCTTAAAATTCTTGAATATAGTTAATTAATCAACGTTAAACTTCAATATTTTACTAAGTGTAATTTAAATATATAAATAACAACTAAAAATTTGAACAGATTAAATGAACTTTATGTTGTTTTCTTATGAATACCTTATGAAAGTATGGTTAGTAGGATCGTAACAAGATCGTAAGATCATATCCTTCCAATCTAAGATAAAAAATATAATAAGATCCTCCTAATTTAAGATTTTACCTATGAATCAGATCGTGGGTGTTAGATAGGATCATAAAATCATAAGATCCTACTATCCAGATCGAGAATTTAACAACCATGCTACCACCAAACGTTTACCTACGAAGTAAATAAGGTTTTGCTTCCTGTCTTCCTCTCTAAATGGTGCTTATTGCCGTTTGTGAGACTGCCATGTATAGAACCAAATTTTCACCACAAAGCAGCTTCGAGAGCAATGGCGGGGTCGTCAGATACTCTTTAATTTTCTTGAAGGAATCTTCACATTCCTCATCACAGTTGTCAACAAAATTCTTTCTTAATTTCACAAAGATCAACTTACATTTATCCATTGACCTTGAAAGAAATTTGTTTAAAGCCGCAAGTTTTCCCTTCAGATTTTGTACTTCTTTACAAGTCTTGGGGGATTTCAACTCCATGATGGCCTTCACATGGTCCAGGTTGACTTCGATTCCCTTGCGTTACTAGGTGTCCAAGAAATTTTCCCGCAGCCACTTCAAAAATGCACTTCTATGGGTTAAGTTTCATGGAGCTTTCTCTCAGGATGGAAAATGCTTCATCCATTTCTATGGTGTGATCTTGCTGTATAATGCTCTTAACCAACGTGTCGTCCATGTAGACTTTTATTGCATTTCTGATTTGTTCGCGAAAGATCTGTTCATAAGCCTCTAGTAAGTTCCTCCTGCATTTTTTTAAAACCAAATGGCATTATCTTATAACATAAAATACCATGTTCAGTAGTGAAAAAAGTCTTTCTTTGATCAGGTTGGAACATTTTCGCATGATTATATCCTAAATAAGTGTCCATGAAGCTTACGAGTTCATGTCCTAAGGTTGCATCCACCATCTAGTCTATCATTGGCAATAGATAGTCATCTTTTGGGCAGTCTTTATTAAGATTCGTGAAGTAAGCACATATCCTCCATTTCCCATACTTCTTTTTCACCATGACTACATTGGCGAGCCATTCTGGGTAGTTTACTTCTCGGATGAAGTCGACCTTCAGGAGCTTATCTACCTCTTCTTTTGCATGAAGTCGACCGTTCTGAAGCAAACCTTCTTTTGCATTATTTTATCAGTTTGATGGCAGGATCTGTGTTCAATTTGTGATATATTAAATCTTATGAAATACCTGGCATTTTTTGCACCGTGCTCGTAAAGATGTCCTTGTTCTTCCTCAAAAAGTCTTTCCACATGTCTTTTTCCACTCCTTCAAGTTGGGCCGCGATGTTGGTTGTATTTTGGGTTCCTTCCTCAAGGTACACAAGTTTAGTGACTTCTCCTGCTTTGTACCTCGGGTTAGATGGACCCTCTTGTCCGTCCTCCATTGATTTCTATTGCTTTGTGATATTGGACTTTTGTCCGTTAGGCTTCTTTTCAGTCGATGTTCGTTTGGTGGACTCCATTGTCATTACAGTGCAAATGCAAGCAACAGCTTGATCTTCCTTTATTGTCTTTATCCCTTATAGAGATGGATATTTTAGTACATGATAGTATGTAGATGGAACGACTTTCATATTGTGCAACCACGTCCTTCTGAAGATTGTATTGTACGGGGATTGAGTGTTAAGAACTAAAAATTCTGTCACGTGATTGAATGGCTCTGCATTCACCGGGAGGGTTATTATTCCTTCAGAGTAACTTATCGTCCCGTTGAAACCAATCAACAAGTACGATGGGCCTTGCAACTTTTGATTACCCATGAACATATTTTCAAGCGTTGATCAATGTAGGATGTTGACGGCACTCCCATCATCGATCAACACCCTCCCCAACAGACAATTCCCAACTTGAATTGTTATGACTAAGGCATCATTGTGTTATCCATTGTGCTCCTACAAATCTAATTCATCGAAGACCAACAGTAGATTCCCGCCATCACATGATGAACTCCTCTTTCTCCCAATGTCCTTCCAATATGGGTTTCTTACGGTTCATCTTCCTTTCCTCTCTAGTGGTCCCTTATTACTTAGTCTACATGATTATGGTGTCCAAAATCATGAGCGGTTGCTTCCCTTTATCTTGGACTTACTTTTTTAGTTTCCCACTTCTGCCCGTCTTTCTGGATAAATTGTTGGAGATGTCCGTCCTTGACGAGTCCCTCAATATAATCCTTGAGCTGGAAGCAGTCTTTTGTGTAGTTCCCATAGCTTCTATGAAAGGAGAAGTACTTGTCTTTGTATTTGTAGCTTAGCTCTTTTATCAAAGAGACTAGTCTCTTTAACCATGAATTATTCTTGATCGCCTCAAGAATTTGGTTTACGCGCACGGTGGGAGGTGTGTAGACTTTGTCCCTGGGGTGAATTCCATTAGCGGATCTTCCCCTACTCTTAGTGTTTTCTCATTTGTTATCTTCTCGTACATCATTTCTTTCTACTCTTCCCATTCATTTTTTTCTTGAGCTAGAATCATGGTCTCATTTCCATTACTCTTCTGTTCTCCGTTCTGACAGCTCCATCATGCTATTCTTTTCTTCTTCCAATGTGATGTAATTTTATGCCCGTTGGAATGTTTCCACCATGGATAGCATTTTGAGATTTGATAAATCTTCAAAGATGGGAGAATTTGGGTCCAACCTCGTCTGAAAGCCAAGTTTGCCATTCAATCGTCATAACTTTCTACCTTTTCCATCTCATCTTTGAATATATACATGTTCTCATCTTTGAATATATACATGTACACACGCAGGGATTCTCCTTTCTCGATAGAGATGGTCATAAGGTATTCTGAGTCCTCCATCACAGAACAGTAAGTGGAGTACTAGTTCTAGACAGGCCGATGTCATAGTGGTTAATCTAGTGATTAAATGAGAAGGAAGTGAGTGGTATTAATCTGATCTTGAACCATCTACCACATGCTACAATAAGGCTTCACTGTTGTGCCGCTCCATCTCTTGCATTCCCGTTAGTATGGTTTGGAGCATCTCCGATGGTGGTGTAGGCTGATCGACATGATCATTTCCATTTCCCTTGTTGAGGGCAACGTTCGATCTGGTTTTGAGCATTTTGAAATGGATTTCTTGCGCTTTTTCACTCTCGATGAAAGCACCAAAATATAAAGAATTTTTCTAGTAGCAAAGAAAAATCTATAATGAAAAAGATAGTATGGACAAATAATAACGAGAGAGAGAGTGGAAAGAATAAGTGAGATTGTATTTGATTCATTTCTGAGGTTGTACATACTCCTATTTATACATAAATTTATAACTAAATGATAATAAATCATTGTTTCAATTGCAAGCTTCACTAAGCTGTTAGGATAGCAATATGGTCGTTATATAGGAATATTCCTCTTCGAGATCCTTTTTATAACCGTCAAGCTAATCTAATGACTCTTTTGCATCCATATCCTTTATTAACTCCTCGGGCTGGGTCTTGCCATGTGTAAGATAAGTTTGACCTTTAGTTTTGGAACAAAATTTGTTTTCATGTTTATGTTATGATTGTGAGAACTTCACATTTTCCTACAACATTCAATACATAGACACTGTTTTTATGTATTTAAGTTTACATAAAATTTAACTAACACCACTTTAAGGTTGAGCAAAAACACTAAACTTAAAAACGGATGTTTTTCACTAAACTTAAATTTAACTTACACCACTATAAGGTTGAGCAAAAACCCCACTAAACTTAAATTTAACTTACACCACTTTTGGAAATATTTTTCAATTATGCAAAATGACTTAAAGTGCTTACCAACTAAGAATGTGTTTGTTAGTATTTATGACTATATTTATATATTAAAATTTTATCTTAGTTCATAATTATGTCGTATGCATTGTTCTATGAAACAGTTACATATATTCTAAAGCATATCAATGTGCATGTAAAAATATTTTGAGAAAGTCCGTGTACTTGAGTGTGCGTTTCTTGTAGAAGTGCTTCCACATATTTATCTTTAATTTATTAAAAGTGGGACGAGAAGGAGAATCATTTTTAGACTATTTTGTCAACTCCTTATTTTACAATTTTAAAATTACCCCTTTGAGTCTATTATGGGTACATCATTAATTGTTTATTTTTTTACTTTCTTATTTCTCCAAATGATGTATCTCTTGAGCAAATTTTTCATATTTTTATCGTTTCTAATTTAAATTTTATTTTTAGACATGAGAACATATTAAGTTACTTCATCATTAAGATATATATTAAAAAATTCAATCAATCAATAAAGAATAAAACATATTTTTAGTTCATTTATCACATAAGGATCAATGGAATAATATACTACAAAAATCAAACTACAAAAATGTATAGAGGATGATCTTCTAACATAATAAACTTAACTAGAAATATTTTGATAAGTAAAACTTGTGAAAACATAAAATTTATAATTGTACTTTTCTAAATTTATCTACTAATAAATGTGTTTTATCTAAAAAAAAATTATGTGAGCAATGTAAATTAAACAATCAAATTAGTAAAATCGTACATATCGCGTGCACCGCATGTGTAATTTAACTAGTACTAAAATATGTTTCAAACAACATTATTTATTAAATACGTATGATTCGAATTAATATTTTTAATGCATTAAAGCGCTGTAGATGAAATGCACCCAAGCTCAGTTTAAGTGTGTATGTGAGTGTGTGATTAGAAACATTTTTCACACACTGAAATAACATCTTTTTGGCTAAAAAAATTTTATATCTAGCTTTCTAAGAAGCACTTGAATCTATTCTTAAACATATCTATTTGTATTGAAAATATTTTAGGAAATAATTTAATATCTATTTTTCATAGAAGGGTTCTACCATATCAAAATATGTTTCAAACAAACAATACAATGACATTATCAAATAACAACAATTAAAGAACTTTTTAATGCATTAAAAATATTTTTGAGCAAAGCACTCGCTCTTGCATAATTAAAATAAGTCAAGGTGAAAAAAAGACATTTATAGAATTCATGAGTCCACACATTTTAGCCTTTTGTATAGTAGAGAAATGCTTTGTACTTCTGAAAGATAACCTTATGAATAAAAAATCAGAGCTATAAAATGTCTATTTTTATGCATTTATGTAATTTTCAAATTATATGTAATCTATAATATGTAAAAATGGGAAATAGATAAAAACTATTTTTTAACAAATTTGCCTACTTATTATTGATATATCATCCATAATTTTTTAATTTATGTGTGTCATTCAATAATTGATTATTTTTAAAGATATAATAACTTGTTCAAACTAGACATTAATTTTTTAAAATCATTCACTTATTTAATGAATTTGAAAAATAAGTAATTTAGTTAGTTTTAAGTTGATAGTTATGAATGAATTGTAGCAAGTTATGTAAAAAATTATAGAGACAACTACACAGTTTCTGCAAATTTGTTTTAATATAAAGAAAAAGTGGATTAGTACTATAAAACTTCATATAATTCGATTATAATACACATTTAAAAAAATTAGGTATATAGGTCAATGTAGTTATTGTGTTACATAAATATAGTTATAAACATTTAAAAACAAAAAGTTAAATTTATAATATAACAAAAAATATAGATCATGTTTAAAATAAAACATGAAATATATAATTTAATCACAACATCATTTTTTCTTTTAAATTAATTATAAGATCATTTTCAAGAAACACACAACTACAATTTTATTAAATAATAATATATCTGCATATCAAAATAATCACAATATCAAATTGTCTTGATTTCACTTAACTATACTAAATTTAAATAATACGGTATTAATTGTATTTATTTTTAATTCACAAAAATATAATGTGATTATGTAATAAAAAATAATCAAAAAATAATATATTTAATTATTAATTACACGTATCATGACAAGAATGAGAGCATACGTAGTAGTTTCGATCATTCTTTTGTTTTCCTTAAAATTGTAAGTTTAACCCTAAAAAATATAAGTAAAATATTCTTTCATCTGATAAAAAGAAGGGAAAAAAACAGTGGAGAAAACTGATAACTAAGGGTGTTTTCGTAAAATAAATTTTGACGAATAGTCAACTGTGCTGAGGAGTGTGATCCACGAAGAATGTGAGCAACCTATTTTTTTTCCTTTTTATCTCATTTTATCCTTAAAAAATGATAAAATCTGAGTTGTGATCCTGCGACCCTAGTTGTCTCATGTGATGACAAGCACATCAATACCTCCTACAGATCTAATCTCTATTTCTCTATTAACAATTTTGCCCCTCCAAATATCTGGGACTACCCTAACCAGCCCAGCAGCCATCATCCTCTTGTTTTTTTAGGAAACAGATCCCTTCCTATTGACTCAAATATGACCTCAATTGTTTGGTCCATGTAAAAAGATAATATTTTATTTATTTTATTGTTCTTGCTATGTTTCAAATGTAAACTTGATCATCTCATGTTTCACATCTCTCTTCGTATAACACATTTTTTTTTACTTTCGATAGATTTAATTTGAAGTTTAAAGTACAAAAAAATTTATTATTATTATTATTTTATAGTAACATTTTTCTCTAAATATCAAATTCAAAGGAAAAATAATTATAGTCGGGATGATATTGTAGTAAAAATAATGATACGCAACCCAATATATGCAGGGGTATTTTTCATAAATTCAAAAAATATGTTAAAAAAACTATGGATGATGACACTGTAAATGAAAAATAGAGATCTTAAAGAAGAATAATACATTTTTTTTATTTCAAACTCTACAAGTCTCAAAATATTGTTTTTGTTAGTAAATACATATTGTCCAGCAAATTAAGATAATTTAAAACAATCCTCCGGTCAACGGCACTTCTCTGGGAAAGTATGAGAGAGAATTTTGATGGAGAGCTAGAGAGGTCCATAAGACGACGTGGGGCATAAAGGTCCATAAAGAGCTATAATGGGATCAGACTACGTGGGATATTTATTATATTTTTCAATTTAAATAGAATTTATAAATTGAAAAACATACATAAAATTTTAAAGATGTGGACTCGCGCAGTTGTTGAGGGATCTTCAATCTAACTCGTATGAATAGATCTGAACGGCTTAGAATAAATGTTAAATTTTTTATAAAGATTTAAATTTTTTATTTTTTCTCAAATAATTTAACGAGATTTAAATCGTCTAGATCTGATCGGACAGTTTGGAATCATGAAACGGTAAATCCAAATTTTAAAGATTATAAACTATACACATATATGATTGATAAAAAAAATTATATGCATAGATATAAATTTCACGTTACAGTGTACATAAAATAATTTTTGGAACCGTAAAAAAACTGTACTGCAGAATTTTCTTATTTCAGGTCAAAATATTGTCTCCGCCGTAACTTGAAGAGAGAGACAAACAGAACCCAAAGACAAGGAGGAGGGATTATTGCAACCGTTGCATATTCCTATTTAATTAAATAATTATAGCAGATTTAATATGTGTGATATAAAATCACCGGCTTCGCTAAAAAGGCTCAAGCCTGAAGCTAAGCCATCGTGATCTGGAAAGCGTCTGAGCTGCTTTGCAACAGTTTTTTCCCGTTAAATACGCCAAAAACGAAAGAGATTCCAATAACGATCTACTTGGAGAATAAAAAAACAAGATATAAGAAAATAAAAATACGTCAACGATTTTTTATCCTTCTATTTTTAGAATGGTTAAGTAATTAATCAAATTTTAAGTGATTAAATAATGTAATAATCGTTTATAAGATGATGTTTAATGACTCATTAAAATGATTTGACAAAATAACTTTTAAATAATTGACATGTTACTTGGTCACTTAAAACTTAATCAGTGTAGAAGTATTTTACTATTAATAGTAACATAACACGACTTCAAAATAATCAAAGCTTCATTGCTTCTGCTTACTAATTTCTTTATTCTCAATTGTTTTCTTTAATCATTCTACAATATATGAATTTTTAAAGCATGTATCTTACATGAAAAGAAAGAGAGAAATGAAAAGGTAAAAACCCCTATATTGTAAAAAAAATTATTTTCTTCTTATAAATGATGTCAGCTAAAAGCTAATAACATAATCGCATTTTAGTCTTAAAATCTCTCAAATTCAACATTTTATCCTTAACCATATGTAAAACACCAGTGATTCCTCTCGACTTGAGGAGTGATGACTTTTTTTCTCTAGGGTTTCTCAACTTAGAGAGCTGTCTATTTTCTTTTTTTTCATCTTGTGCCTTTGTGTTTCTCTCATTCTATCCTACTTTTTGTTCTATTTTTTCTCTCCATGTCTTACAACATAAGAGCTGGCGAGGAGAGTACTCTTGATAATATGAATGTAGTTGTGGAAGAGATGGCTAAAAAGTTAGCCCTAACCAAAGTTGAGGAAGAGGAGATTGAGATTTCAGAAGGTTTGAATTGCAAAGAAACTGAATCATGCCGGCTTAGCATTATAGTTAAGATCCTATCGTGAACGAGGATTAACAAGTTGGGATTTCGTGAAGCGTTGATGAAAGCTTGGAACTTGGAAGATGGTGTGCATTTTTTGGAGATTGAGAATAATATATTCCAAATTATTTTCCAAGAGGAGAATAATATGAATTCGTTATGGGGAATGGTCCTTGGTTATTTGATGATCAACTAGTTCTTTTCTTCCGTGGAGGATGGGGATGAATTTATCGAACTTAGATTTTACTCTGTGTGCTTTTTAGATTTAGCTTCATGGATTACCAATAGAATGCAGAGGTGAAAAAGTCGGTACAACCATAGGGCAGCGGGTAGGGAAAGTCATTGATGTAGAGGAATGAGTTATTCGAGATGGGTTCGAGTAGAGGAAATTTATCTGAATGGAAGTTGAAATTAATGTTCATCTAACCTTTGGTTAGAGGAGTTTTCATTCAGCATAATGGTGAAAAGATTTGGATTTGTGCAAGTACGAACGACTTCCTAAGTTTTACTTTCATTGTGGTGTCTTAGGCCATGGAGATTTGCATTACAATATTATGAGGGGGGATAAAAGATTAGGGTTGGAATCTAAAAAGGAATCTGGGGAATGGTTGAAGGCATCAAACTATAATTACAAAGCATATTGGGGTAATAGATGGGTCAAAATGCGAGTTTCCCTAGGGGTTCTTTTCCTTCACATAATTCAAGTTTTAAATTTTTTCAGCGGAAGTTTCCTTCGGGTTAGTCGACGGTAGAGCTAGCGGTGGTTCAAAACTCATATGTTAATTCTAGTGGTAGCCAAAATCTTAGCAAGTATGGTAGGGAGGATTTTTCATGCCCCTCTTATGGTAACTAATCGAACAAAGAGATGTGGGAGGATAGAGATAATATGGAAGGTGTGATTTTAGGAGATGAGATGGAGGAATCGGTTAAGGATGATCGCAAATAGAGCAATAAGGAAGAAATTTTGATGGTGAATCATGTTGATTTTAAGGGTTCAATTATGGGAGAATTAAAGGATAATTTGGTGGGTGCAACCATGGAGGATTTCGTGGCTGATTTTATGAGTGAAAATATTGGGAAGTCAACGGAAGTTATTAAGAAATCTGCCTTGGGCAATTTAGTCAATATCGTTGTAGGAGAAGTGGCAAATTTGATAGCAATCCAAGTGGTTTCGGTTCTATTCCTGTGCAAGTAGTTATTGGTGCTGGTGGTCATGGCGCGTGCGCAGTGGAAGTGTGTAGGTGCGTGACCTTTTAAAAAATTAAATTTTTAATAAAAAATGAATCTTTTAATAAAACAAAACTTGCGCAACGCAACGATAACCAAATAAATTTTATTATTGAAAACTCTTTTTCATTCAATCAGGATTCATTATATATTTATAACTTAAATCTACAATATACAATGTTAGGAATCATATATCTCTTACAATCTGTATCAAATGTCCTTACAAAAATCGATCGATCCTCCGTTCCCACGAAATCGCTCCAGCGATCTATAGACTCTGAGATACACACCAAGATCTTCCAAGTTAATCCTCAATGAACTAGGACGTGTGTGGGCATGTAGAATATTACAAGACATTTTTTCTGTTTTTAGATGTTCTCAACAAATGAGATCTAGAGATTTACTGAGAAGGACTTTACTGAGACGATTATCTAAAAGAACGTGATAATTATTTTTTTAAAGATTTGAGTAACGTTTAATCACAAAAGAAAATCTCTCTGCCACTTATCATGTTCTCAATTTAACTCTTGATTGACGAACTGATGATCTGATCAACTGATTTTCTTTTCTTCATTCAACAACCCATGTCATTAGAATAACATTTGTATATATTTTAGATAATGGCGTATCGGATTTTTAAGGATAAACTGAAATAATATTTTATTATAAAATTACCAATTACAGTGGGACCCAGTGAAAATTACGCACAACTGTAGTGTCACACGGCACTACAGTGTTGCACACTCACTACTGTAGTGCCGCATTGCATCAAAGTAATCCATGTCAATTTCTAATACCCTATCAATAATTGACATGTGACAATTACTGCAAATTAATTTATTTATTTTAATAAGATAATTATCTAGATATCAGTTAATTCAAAATTAACATTCTCTATCAACTAACTTATCTGTTATTTCACAAATAACAGATTTAGTTGATTTGAATTATTATCTATTAATAATTTAATTGTGTAATTTCATAAATTAGATATTATGCCTCATTTATCGATAATTATTTATGTATATATAATTTTCCAAAATTATATTTAAATATATAAATAATTTAATTAATTAATTCTTAATTAACTAATCATACATAATTATCTCATAATTATGTACTTGCCCCAGAATAATTTTTCTTTGCAAGTAAACCACTTTCTCATGTCCTGAAATATTCACACCCTAGACAGTATAGTATAGAGATGACTTGGGGATCATGGACCTATAATCTTAAGCTTCAATAAACTAAATTATTAATTAAACTCTTTAGTTAAATAATCTTATTTATTAATTTCATTATTACTTAACTATAAATATGGAACTACTCTCTTAGAGATTATAGAATGTATTTACAGAGTATTCTCATGTAGTCCACTAACATAATCATTTCATGTATTTATGTCATTCAATTATTGGTTCGTAAATTAGAACTGGTCAAAATTATCATTTTACCCTTTGAATTACCTCTTGATCCTTAAGTACCATTAACCCACTAATGAATGACTAATTTATAATCTTATTATAAATTTGAGTTCAATAACCATTCGGATCCATAATTAACATTTAAGGGAATCAATGTACGATCCGTTAGGAAAGTTTGGATTCAAAATATTGTAAGATCATGTCCCCAGTCATCCACATCACTGAATCTTCAAAATAAAAGTCACTAGCGCGATTAACAAACAGACCTTAACGAGTGAATCGGAAGATCTATCAGACATGCATATGAGTTCATGACTACTTAGAATTTAGGCTGATCAACATATGATCATCGAATTGATGCGTATTAAATCTTTATGATAAACAGTACGTAAATAAAGATATTAATTCACATCGTTTGTGACATATATAATCTGATTATATAAAGTACTTTCACTAAGATATCTATCCACATCAATGATCTGAATCTAGCAACCATTTATTAAATATTTCATACTTTATATATGTTGCTGACAATTTTATTCATTAGCCATGATCTTAATCCTCTTATACTAATGCAAGATCGTAGTCTCATTAATGAATATGTAATTTTCAGATATTCATATAAATTATTCAACAATAATTTAAAAGAATAATGATCAGATAAATATAATCATTTTTAAATTTCATATCAAAATGTCAATACACATTCTTTGGGGGCATAACCCCTAACAATCTCCCATTTGCCCTAAAGCAAATGTGGCATCTCTCTTAATCTCATGTTACACACGTGGACCTCAAATGATTTCGTAGGAAGTGTCTTTGTCAAAGGATAAGCCAGGTTCTATTCTGATGTTATTTTCATAACAGACATCCCCTCGATGCACGATCTCTCTTACAAGATGATATTTCCTTTCTATGTGTTTGCCTCTCTTGTGACTCCTTGGTTTCTTGAAATTTACTACCGCCCCACTGTTATCACATTACAAGATATGTGGTTTCTCCATATCTGGAACTACCTCCAGATCAAAATAGAACTTTCTGAGTCATATCGCCTCTTTCACAGCTTCACAAGCCGCTACATATTCAGCTACCATAGTGGAATCTGCAATGCTGGATTGTTTAATGATTTTCTAGACTACAACTCCTCCACCTAGGGTGAATACTGATCCAGATGTCCACTTTCGACAGTCTCTGTCTGATTGAAAATCAGAATCAATATATCCAGTAGAGTTCAGGTATCCACATGAATAAATAAGCATATAGTTTCTCGTTCTTCTAAGATACTTGAGAATGTGTTTTACTGCAATCCAGTGTTGCAAGTCTGGATTCGATTGATAACGACTGACAATTCCCATTGCATAACAGATGTCCGATCTCGTACACAACATGACATACATGGGACTTCCAACTGCTGAAACATAGAGAACTTTTCTCATATCCTCTTCCTCCTGAGGTGTTTTAGGACATTATTTCTTGGAGAGGACAATTTCATGTCCGGTCGGTTGTTGACATTTCTTGAAATTCTCCATAGAAAATCTCTCTAACACATTATCAATATAAGGTGCCTGAGAAAATGTCAAAAACTTATTCTTTCTATCTCTTAGGATTTGGAAGCCTAGAACATAATCCGTTTCTCCCAAATATTTTATTTGAAATTTCTCAGCTAACCACTTCTTAACTTTTAACAAAGTTTCTACATTATTCCCAATGAGTAGAATATCATCAACATAAAGAACTAAGAATACCACTATCTTATCTTTAGTGTATTTATAAAAACAGGTTTCGTCAACATTTTACTCGAAGCCATAAGACTTTATAATCTCATCAAAGGTAAGATTCCAAGATTTAGATGCTTGCTTTAACCCATAAATAGATTTAAGCAACTTGCATACTTTCTGATCTTACCATTTTTGTACGAACTTTTCTAGTTGCATCATATAGATGCTTTCTTCATGAGTCATTCAAAAAATTTATCTTGACGTCCATTTGTCATATCTCATAGTGAAAACTAGCGGCTATGGATAAACAGATGCGAATGGATTTTAGCATGGCCACATGAGAGAATGTTTTTTTCATAAAACGACTCCATCCCTTTGTGTATAGTTTTTGGCTACTAATCATGCCTTGAAAGTCTCTACTTTTCCATCTGTACCTCTTTTCTTCTTGAAAATCTATTTAAATCCAATGGACGTGACATCTTCAGGTGGATCTACAAGTTCCCAAAATGGAATTGGAATACATAGATTACATTTCCTGGTTCATGGCATCTTGTCATTTCTCCTTTCTAGGATCATTCGTTGCTTCTTCATAAGATAATGGATCATCTTTATTAGTGTCTGACACTAGGACATGTGTCTCTAGTTCGTAGTTAACTGGTTGTCTCACAACCCTCCCACTACGACATTGCACTGAGGTTTCCTTTGCAGGAACTGTGATTTCTCTAGTTTGTCATTTATCAATAGAAATTGAAGGTGGTCTGATTTCATTAGTCACTAATTCCTCGAGAACTAATTTGCTACGAGGTTTGTAGTTTTGCATATAGTCATGCACAAGAAAGGTTGCATTTGTCGACATAACACCTTTTGATCAGCATATACAGTCCGTTTTAATCTTAGCATGACAAATATCGAATCCATTCTTAGAAATAATAAACGCTTTATTAATGAAAAAAATTTCGAATAACTGTTCTTGCAAAAATGAAAGAGAAATCAAATTTCTCAAAAAATCAGGAATATAATAAATATCATTCAAAACTAAGTAATTATATTCAAAAAGTAAATGAACTTTCCCTAATGCTTTAGCTGACATGAGCGCGCCACTATCAACTCTCAAAATTACCTCGCCATCAGCGAGCTCCCTTGACGAATCAATCATCCGCAAAGAAGAACATACATGGTTAGTGGCTCCTGAATCAAGTATCCAGGATGATAAATCATATTCTACTAAACAAGTTTCAAGTACAAGTAAATCATATTTACCTTTCTTTTGAAGCTTAGAGAGATACTTGTTACAGTTTCTCTTCCAATAACCTTCAACCCCACAAGGGAAACACTTTCCTTTGGTCTTGATGTCTTTCTTGTTCTCCTTGGCTTTCGGCGATGTCTTGGCTTTCTTTACTTTTGTGTTCTTACTCTTGTCTTTCCTATTGTTCTTCTTCCTTTTCTTGTTCTTAACAATATTGGAAGAATGCTTTTACTCGACAACATTTGCCTTGCCCTCTTTGGTTATTCTAAGGTTGAGTGACTCAAAAATCTACAATTCATTCAACGATTGGGTCATGTTGAATTGTGACTTGTTCATAACATAGTTGATCGTGAACGCAATTAAAGTTTGTGTGAGCAACTCTAGTATGATGCTAACTTGATTCCGCTCATCAATGGTTACCCTATGTACTTCTGCCTCGTGCATTATGTTGATCATGTTGAAAACATGTTCTTGAACATAATTACCCTTCCTCATCTTAGTTGTCATATAGCTCCTAGTGGCCTCATGAAAACTTTGACCTGACTGCTGCCCAAACATTGCCTATAAGGGTTCCATAATCTCATAAGCAGTCTTCATGCTTTCATGCTTGGTTCTCAGAACATCATTCATACTCACAAGCATGTAGCAGTTCACCTTGTTGTTTTATATGATCCATGCATCATATTTGTCCCTAACATTTTTATGGGTGTTAGCAGCGGGCTCATCAGAACATTCCTCAGTAAGAACGAACTTATAGTTCTCACAAATTAGCATTAAATTCATATTTGATTTTCAACGTACGAAACTATCACCATTCAATTTCTCAAGAGCAAGTAAAGTAGTAACAGGGTTGTTCATGGTAAACATAATATTGATAACTGATATTTAAAACATACACAATTCAATATAATTGATAAATATCTAGAATTCAAAAAGTAAATGTGATGCATGAATGCAATCATAATAAACATATAAATTTAGCATTTATTAATCACGATAAAATAACACAATGATTAATGTGTCGTCTTAGGGTCGGTCAGATTAACCTCAGACTGTCTATGAGATATTCTCATCCTTATTAATTAAAACTTAAAATATCTTATATTTTTTCTTTTGATAATAAGGTATCGCTTGTTCGGTCAAGTCACAACTATCCACACGAAAACTTAATTGTGACTTTATGAGTGTAACCCATAATTTCAGATTTCATGATTTCATTTAGAATATACCGCCTTAGGGTCGGTAAAAGCTAAACTACATCACTTCCTCTTATCTTCTTAAGAAGTTCAATCTTGGTATTGGTACAGCTTGAAACATTCCTTAGGGGGATGAAAACAAAGCCATCTCGATGACCTCACTGCACCTCACGGTGTTGTACTAATGATGAAAACCATATGTTACATTGACATGTCAACCTTCTCCCACTCACTATTTTAGGATAATGTGTTTCTAGTTTAACTACTCAATTAATTCAAAATTAATTATTAGTTAAAATAATAACCCTATGAATATTTAATTATCAGTTAATTCAATCTCTTTGGTCTAATTTCATTTAAATTTTTGAAGTGTCTAAGTCATAATTAGGTGAACTTAGATTAACTAATTAATTATATTCATCAAACTTTAATAAAACTCTTTTACTAAAGTCGGTTAACCTAAATGTTACTATAGTCTTTAATGTGGTGTGATTACCAAATTTTAACTGGTTAAAACATAACAATTTATATGCAATTGATTTCATAAAATAATACATATAAAAATATTAGAACAATTCTAATAAATCATGTTTTTACATATGAGATGCATGATTAAATAAAACTGTGTGAGATTTTCATGTATAACATGTGATCAACTAATGTATGAGCATGTTATCAGACATAACAATTAAATAAAATAATAATGGACCGAGTGACTATGTTACAACTCTTGAAATAAAAAAATAAAATTACAAAGCGGATTTCAAGAATACATATTTCTCAAATATTTTCTTCTTCTGATGTCCATCTTCATAATCTTAAAGCTTTGAACGAAACTTTTTTTAATTAGAAAAACTATTTTTCTTAATTAAAATAATTTCTATAATTATCCATTTTAATATAGTTGACTTTGACTTAGTCAAATAAACGCTTTAGTTGATTTGGTCAAAACTAATTAACCTATTAATTTTTAATTTTCATAAAATAAAAAATTAATAATTAATTTCAAAATTTAAACGGATAATTAAAAAAGTTTAGATTTTAATGAAACACTTAGGTGATAGAATTGGTTGTATAAGTTGTTGGAAAATTTCTTAAAACGTGACAACAGTTGTCACTTACGATAGAACTCTCTGATAACCGCCCATCACCACCGCTGCCTTCTCACCGACAGCATTGTTCACCTCCGCCAGAACAGTAAATTTCTGGCATGAATAGTGTTTTCACGGATGAACAGTGTTTCGCATGAACAGTAAATTTATGCCGTTCATCTCATGTGTTCTTTGTATTCTCACGTTCAGAATAATTACTCAGAATAAAATTACAAAAATTCCTACGTCTCAAATCGACTTACGCAAGATCTAGAAAAAATTAAAACAAAGTCTAACCCAATAATCACCATACAATTAATGATCCGTTATTTTTCATACATTCAAAAAACATAACCATCCATCATCATACATACCTCATATTATATGAATAGTGCAAGAAAACGCACACAGTATTTGACATATAAATATATAAAGACCGCTCTAATACCACTTATTGGTCGTAGCGGCACGTGGCTTTTTAAAAAAAATATACTTTTAATAAAAAATGAATCTTTTAATAAAACGAAACTTGCGCAACGCAACGATAACCAAATAAATTTTTATTGAAAATAATTTTTCAATTAGTCAGAATCTATTATATATTTATAAGTTAAATCTACAACATACAAGGTTAGGAATCATATACTTCTTGTAGTCTATATCAAGTGTCCTTGTAAAAATCGATCAATCCTCCATTCCCACAAAATTGTTCCAACGATCAATAGACTCCGAGATCCACACCAATATATTCCGAGTCAATCCTCAATGCACTAGTGTAGAATATTACAAGACATTTTTTCTGTCTCTAGATGTTCGCAACACATAAGATCTAAAGATTTACTGAGAAAAACTTTACTAAGACGCTTCTTCTAAAAGAACGTGATGATTATTCTTTTAAAGATTTGATTAACGTTTAATCACAGAAGAAAATCTCTCTGACGCCAATCGTGTTCTCAACTGATTGACGGACTGATGATCTGATCAACTGATTTTCTCCTCTTCGTTCAACAACCCATGTCATTAGAATAATATATATATTCTAGATAATAGCGTTTCAGATTTTTAAGGATAAACTTAAATAATAATTAATTATAAAATTATCAATTGCAGTGGGACCCGCTGCAATTATGCACAACTATAGTGCCTGCGGCACTGCAATGTGCCGTGAGCCACCACAATGCCTCACAGCATCACTCTAGTGTCATGTGGCTCTACAATATTGCACACTCACTACTGTACTGCCACGTGGCACCATAATAGCACATCTCAATTTATGATACCCTATTAGTGATTGACACGTGCAATTATTGTGAATTAAATATTTCTTTTAATTAGATAATTATTTAGATATCAGTTAATTCAAAATTAACATATCTGATTATCTATATCAACTAATTTATCTGTTATTTCACACATAACATATTTAGTTGATTTAAATTATTATCTAATAATAATTTAATTATTTAATTTCACAAATTAGATGTTCTGTTTCACTTATCGTTAATTAAAAAATTGATAATTATATATATATATAATTTCTAAAAATTATATTTAAATATATAAATAATTCAATTAATTAATTTTTAATTAATTAATCACACATAATTATCTCATAATTACGTACTTACCCCAGAATAAAAATTCTTTTTGTAAGTTAGTCTTTTTCTCGTGTCCTGAAATATTCACACCATGTACAACGTAGTATAGAGGTGAATTGGGGATCATGGACCTATAATCCTAATCTCCAATAAATCAGATTATTAATTAAACTCTTTAATTAAATAATCTTATTTATTAATTTCATTATTACTCCACTATAAATATGAAATTGAATTCTTAGATATTGTAAAATGTATTTACAGAGTATTTTCATGTAGTCCACTGACATAATCATTTCATATAGTTCTGTCCTCCAATTACTGATTCGTAAATTAAAAATGGTAAAAATTACTGTTTTACCCTTCTAATTATCTCTTGATCCTTAAGTACTATTAACTGCTAGTTAATGACTAATTTATAATATTATTATAAATTTTAGCTCAATAACCATTCAGTTCCAGAATTAACACTTAAGGAAACAAATATACTATCCGTTAGGAAAGCTTAGATTCCACATCTTGTAAGATCATGTCACCAGCCATCCACATTATTGAATCTCTAAAATAAAGTCACTAACCTGATTAACAAACAAAGTTTAATGAGTGAATCAAAAGATTCAATAGACATGCATAGGAGTTCATGACTACTCAGGATTCAGACTAATCTATATATGATCATCGAATTGATGTGTATTAAATTTTTATGATAAACTACACGTTAATAAATATATTAATTCACATCGGTCCTGTCATATATAATCTTATTATATAAAGTACCTTCGCTAAGATGTCTATCTATATCAATGATCCGGATCTAGATCACACGCATTCATAATGCTTAGTGAACCATATTAGCAACCATTCATTAAAGATTTCATATTTTAATATGTTGCTGACAATTTTATTCATTATCTATGATCTTAATCCTCTCGTACTAATACAAGATCATAGTCTCATTAATGAATATGAAATTTTTAGATATTTATATAAATTATTCAATAATAATTTAAAAGAACAATTATAAGGAATATATAATCCTCTTTAAATTTCATATCAAAATGTCAATACACATGCTTTGATGGCATAACCCCCAATAATTGGGTCATTAAGTGACCTATTTAATCTTGGCCCAATGATTGAGAGTATTCAGAAGGAAAGGTCTGGGAAAGGTAAAGAAGTCAATAAGCCCTGCAGTGTAGCGCAAAGTGGTGGCCGTGCAAGAGGGAATCTGAAAACTAAAAATAGTTTAAGAAGAATGTTGCATGGGGAGAGTTTTCACATGTGCATGCATTGCACCAAATGTAAACTGGAGGGTATTAACAATGTGCCTGAAGATAATGACATAGTAATCCATGAAGAAAAAAAACAGAGGGAAGATGATAATGTTCAGAAGATGTGTCTTGATATGATGAAGGTCTTGAGGTGGAATTATCAGGGTGTGGGGAAACCCCTGACAGTTTCCACGTTGCGAGGGTTAGTAAAAACTCATTTCTAGATTTTACCTTTCTGTTAGAAACAAAAAATAAGAATAATGTTAGTGTATCAGGTTCTCTCGTTGTTGATCCGATCAGCACTAGAAGTGGTTTAGCTTTCTTTTGAAAAAATGATGAGTCTGTTCAGTTGTTGAAGTATGAAAATTTATTTATTGGGATTCATATTATTAATGCTGCTAATAAGAAGGAATGGAGACCTTTTGTCATTTATATGAGCCATGTTTATGAGATTCGTATTCAGCAGTTTACTTCTTTTATAGCTCGTATTAGGGCTTGAAAGGAGATGTGTTTTGTGATTGGTGATTTTAACGATTTACTAAGTACTAATGGGAAGCTTGGGGGCAATGACAGGGATCCTAGTTCTTTGCGTCTTCTTCCTGAATTTTCGGATTAGTGTAATTTGGTGGATATTGGATTTGTGGGTCTGCCGTTCACTTGGATCGATAAATGTGATTATTCGAATTAATTAAGGAGAGTTTGGATCGTTATTTTTCTCTCCCTGAATGGCTCCGTATTTACCAAATGGCCAGACTTCATCACTTAGCGGCTCCGGGTTCAGATCACTTGGCTATTATGCTTGACTCTACTATGGAAAATAGAAGGTTCAAGCAAACATTTAGATATGATAGACGTTGGTTCTCTTTTGATGAATGTAAGAATATTATTGCTTCCTGTTGGTCGAACAGTCTATATGTGAGCTCTTTATCTGATAAGTTGAATGAGATGAGTAAGAATTTGAAGCGTATCCAAGATAAGATGCATAAGGCGTACTCCATTAGTCTTTATGATTATTCTAAGGTCCACAAGCTTGAAGGTCAATACCAAGAGGCAGCCTTGCTTGAAGAGAAGTATTGGAAGGATAGAGCCCATGTCCAATGACTTCAGAATGGTGATAAAATTACTTCTTTTTTTCATGCACAGGTCAAAACTAGAATAAGGAATAATTGTATATTCGGGCTGGAGGATAATTACGGTAATTAGTGTACTAACTCTAAAACTATTCAGCACATTGCCTTGTCTTATTTTCAGAATCTATTTATCTCTTTAAGTTGAATTCTGGTGTTATTAATCAGGCTTTGAATAACGTTGCTTGTCGTCTGGACGATGATGATCGCATGATCTTGGATGAGGAAATCATGATAGAAGAGATTGAGACTCATGTCCGTGGGATCAATCCTACGAAGTCTCCTGGTCCAGATGGTTTACGGCGGCTTTCTATCATCAGAATTGGAACGTGATCAAATCGGATGTTATTAGTATGGTACGCGAGTTTTTTAATTCTTGTTTTATGCCTTCCAGTATTAATAAGATCCACATTGTGCTTATTCCTAAGGTGAATTGCCCTATAAATATGTCCCAATTGCATCCTATTAGTCTTTGTAACATTTTCTATAAAACTATTTCTAAGATTCTTACTAACCGTCTTAGAATAGTCATTATTAAGATTATAGGAGATGGGCAAAGTCCTTTTATTCCAGGTAGGCATATAACTGATAACATCATCATTGCTCATGAGATTTTGCATTCGCTTCGAACCCGTAAAAAAGGTAAAAAAAATGTGGTATGGCTCCTAAGATTGACATGTCCGAGGCGTATGACCGAGTGGAATGGAATTTTTTACTTGCTACAATGCATAGATTCAAATTTTTTGATAAGTGGAGGAATTGGATCTCGACTTGTATTTCCACGGTGATGTATAATATTTCCCTGAACGACAAATTAAGTATGACGTTTACTCCGAAGTGTGGTTTACGTCAAGGGGACCCTTTATCTCCCTTTCTCTTTATCATCTGTGCTGAGGTTTTATCCAGGATGATTAATCAGGTGAATGATTAAGGCCTTATCTCAAGCTTTCGTACGACTTAGGTTGGTCCAACTGTTTCTCATTTATTCTTTGCAGATGATTCCTTATTCTTGTGTAAGGCCTTTGATGCAAAAAATGTGACTTTACTGGATGTTCTTAATAGATATAGGGAAGCTCTTGGGCAAGAGGTCAACAAGTAGGAAAGTTTAGTGGTTTTCAGTAATAATATCTCGGTGGCGAGACAAAACGATCTTGCTGGTTTGGCTGGCATTACAAGGGCTTCATCACTTGAAAAGTATTTGGGGGTGGAAACAAAATTCGGGGCTTCAAAATCTCAGGTTTTTAGGAACATTATGGACATGATTGTTCAAAAAATTTCAAGCTAGTCCCAAAAATTGCTTTCTCTTGCAGGTAGATAGGTGCTTATTAAATCTGTGGTTTTGGCTATTCTGAATAATACGATGTCATGTTTTAAGATTCCCATCACTATGTGTAAGAAAATTTGTAGTTGTATTGCAACTTATTGGTGGAATGCTTCGCCGCGCAAATCCGGTATCCATTGGGGGCTCTTGGGATCAAATTTCTAAGTCTAAAATGGAGGGTGGTATGGGTTTTAAGGATCTCTCTGTCTTTAATCTTACTTTGTTGGCTAAGCAGGGGTGGGGAATTTTATCTAACCCTAACTCCCTTGTTGTTAATTTCTTAAGAGTAAATATTTTTAGAATTCTGATTTCCTTAATGCACTGATCGGTAGAAGGCCTTCGTGAGGGTGGAGAAGTATTTGCGAAGGTCAGAATATTTTGAGGCATGGGCTCAGATGGAGTGTGGGAGATGGAAGTAAAATTGATATTTGGAATGATGCTTAGATTCCAAGACCATACATGTTTAAGGAGATCTCCCCTAAGAAATCTGTCATCAATTCTGTTCAAGATATTATTGACCTAATTTGCAAAAATAGGAATATGAGTTTGGTGAGAAGCATCTTCTAGCATGAGGATAGTGATATTATTGAGTGTATTCTGATCAGTAAGTTTAGTCGCGAGGACGTTTTAATTTACATCACTCTCCGGGCGGTAAGTATTCGATTATGACAAGTTATCAGGTTGCATGTTTCCTGCTAAAAAATGGCTATAGGAATAAGAAGGGTAAAGGTGAATCCAACTTTCGCATGAAGTCTAAGAAGATTTGGAAGAGTGTCTGGAAGCTTAAAGTTTCTCCCAAAATGAGAGTTTTCATTTGGAGATGCTTCAATAATTATCTAGCTTTTAAATCTAGTCTTGTTAGAAGAGGTATGAACATTGATTCAAAATGTGGGATGTGTGGTTATGAAGATGAGAACTTGATGCATATATTTTTTAAGTGTCCCTTGGTTTCAAGATTTTGGTTCTGCTGCCCGCTCAATTTAGTTTTGAGTGATCTTCCAGATTCTTCTTTTTCTGAGTGTTAGAGTTTAATCGGTAATAAAATTGAGGTGACTGCCGAGAAAGATAAGCTTCTGATCTGGTTTGTTTTCAGTCTTTGGCGTATTTGGAAGTTTCGTAACAAATCTTGCTTTAAAGGGGATGGGTTTGATCCTTTGAGAGCGATTAGTGCTACTTCTTCTCACGTTGAATATTTTAGCTCGGCTATGGATGATCCTGAATTGACGAGCCCAGTTTTGGCTGTGTCACATCCCCTGAGTGTCTCCAATTCTTGGCGTATTCATTCTGATGCAACTTGGAATACATGTAATGACTCGGCGGGTTTAGGTCGGTGTCTGTGGGATCTAGATGGCAATCTTGTTACGACTGGTATGTGGAGGAGATTAGGTATTTCTAACGCTCTTGAGGCTAAAGCGCACTCTATGCTTTGGGCGCTAGAAAATGCTCTTTAGGCCTCTAAAGATGAAATCAGGGTTTCTCTGACTTGCTTTGCCTTATTAAGGATATTAAGAACATTAATTTCACTTCTCCAGATGTTGGTTCTTCAGTGTCAGACATCATTCATCTCACTAATGGGTTTAATAGGGTAGTGTTAAACGGCTGGTATTTCATCAAGTCTAGAACTCGACCATAATAGAAGAAGTTAAGTAATTTGATAATAATTTGGCTTTAATAAATGTTCTTGAATTCCACTTTTAAACAAGAAAACTAGTATGACAAAAAGTTTGACATTGTGATTAAATTTTTACACTTATACCATTAATTCATGAACTTGATTCATAACATTCTCCATATCTCATGAAATTGTAACTTTGGGAAAAACATATTTCATGAGCTTTGGACCTTTAGCAATTATTCCAATTGAGTAATTCTACATTGATGAAGTCGTAATTGATGATGTGATAATCATTTTGATAGTCTAATTTATCAAATTATTTTAATGAATTATAAAATATAAATCTATAAATAATCACTAAAAATTTTAAATGATCATTAGGCTTAGCAATTTAACCAAATAGGCGTACAAATTGATAATCTACTGAACTCTGTTAACGTCAACGCATTCACAGCATTATGCATACTGTCAGCTTCATTGGCTGCAACCCTCCCTCCGACCCTCTCTCTCCGTGAGATTATTTTCTTCGAAAAAAACTCCACTGGAAGCAGGGACAAAGGGACACCATGAGACCCACTTTCAGAAACCAGAACCCATCCTCTTAACTCTTCCTGACACAGTAAAACATTTCTCTGCACATTTCCCAGCCTCCTCTCTCTCTCTCTCTCTCTCTCTCTCTCTCTCTCTCTCTCTCTCTCTCATACACACACACACACTTAATTTCTCTGTCGCTTTCATTTTCCCTCTTAGCCAACGGCACTCTCTCTCTCTCTCTCTCTCTCTCTCTCTCTCTCTCTCTCTCTGTGTGTGTGTGTGTGTGCGCGCGCGCGCGCTAGCATTGCCATGAAATCCAAGACCCATCACCACCACAACCAAAATGGCAGTAGTTTCGCCAGCGAGAGCAGTGGCAGCAGCTCTCCCAGTCCGCCTCCGTCACCTCGCCGTCCCTCTACCATCATCCAGTGGCGGAGGAAGCAACGTTGCAAAGCTAGTTCTCTCACACTCCGGGAGTTTTTTCCCGGCGGCATGAGTCTCCGGCGAAACTTACGCTACATGGTGGTTCTTACTCTTCTCTACGTCTCTGGCTTGATTATGTGTGTGGGTCCCTTCTATTCTCTCTCGGGCAGATCTCCTCCTCTGCCTGGCTCAGTGTATCGTTCCCATGAAATGTTTCAGAGGCTATGGAACGATATTGTGGACGACAATTCATCAACAATTGAGGTTCGCTTTCTCTCTTTTTCCGAATTTTATCTGAAATTCGCTTATATCTTTGTGGTGGGCTGGGCTTGTGTTTGGTTGCCGAGAAAATTTTCTGTGCAATTTCTGTAATGTTGTCAATCAAAGAAACGGGGACGAGGCAGACAATGGCGTAGTTCTTCATACTTTACTTGCTGCAGATCGCTACAATTAACAATTTGAAGTACAAATAGTAGTTTCCAGTTATAAAATTATGGTTAATGAAGATGTAATTTGAGTAATTAGACAAGGAAGAGAGAGAGATTTGACAAGTCGGCATTACTTGTGTAAGCTTTTATCTCCTGAAGTGAGGTTAGTGTATTGTTTAATAAAGAAATTGTATCTCTGTGTTTTTGGTTCACCGGGGGTTAGAGTTTTGGTGTTGTGTGTTAGAATGTTGTCTTACATCACCTGGATATGCCCATTATTTAGTACTACTTATAAAGCCCCATTATTCCTCTTTTAACATTTATATATGAAGTTGTGATCGGGTTGGATTTTTTAATTTGATATCAGAACTTAGTTTGACCTTTGTTTGTGTATTTCTTAGTGTGTTGTTTTAGTCTGACTATTTGTGTTTCTTAGATCAAACTGTTTAGTCGTGTTGTGTATAGGAGGGTGTGTTGGAATGTTGTCCAACATCACCTCTTCTATGCTAATTATAAGGTCTCAATACTCCTCTCTTTAACAACTAGGTTTTAAGGAGTGATCGAATCGGGTTATTTAGTGAAACGTATTCCATGAAACATATCTATACCATTTTGACTTGACTACTTTTCTGATGCATTGAAGTGCTAATTTGCTCTGACTACTTGAAACGTGAAATACTATATTGTTTCTTCTTGCAGTTATCTTCAGTTTGGAAATATAAAAGACTCAAAGAACAAAAGCCTTGTTCAAATTCAACTGCTGGACAACATTCTGGTGGGTAAATAACATTATATAATCCAATTCAGAAGGCTTCGCTCATATTCGGTTTCAGTTCATGGAACAATAAATTCTTTTCGTTTCTTTTTTCTCAGAGTCCTTTGGCTCTGGCCATAGTGGTTACTTAATTGTTGAAGCCAATGGTGGTCTTAACCAACAACGGTCTGCAGTACGTCAAGCGTCTCAGCATATGTTATCGTTTTATGATCAAATTGTTATTGAGTTTGATTTTTTATTCATCTACTTAGTCTTTTTTTGCAGATATGTAATGCAGTAGCTGTAGCTGGATTTTTAAATGCTATTTTAGTCATTCCTATCTTGGAATTCCACAATGTATGGAGGGATCCAAGGTGAGGAATCTCTAGCTTCAAAACGAACCAACGGAAGAGGTCATGTTTTCATGTACAAAGTATAGGATGTGAATCCTCTCTGGTTGGTAACAGAAGAGGTCATGTTTCATGCTCTTGACCGTTGGTTCGTTTTCTAATATAGTAGTTCATGATTAAAACTTAATATTGTGGAAGTTTTAGCTGTTTATGTTTAGTATTTTCCATTTCTGTTGGCCATAATTTTAAGCAGTTCATATATTTTTACAGCAAGTTTGCTGATATATATGACGAAGATCATTTCATAGCCACACTTGATGGATATGTGAAAGTTGTTAAAGAGATACCTGAAGAACTGATGTGCAGATATGATAACAACATTTCAAAAATTCCAAACTTTCATGTCCAAGCATGGGCTCCTGTTAACTATTATCAGGGAGAAGTTCTCCCTGTCCTGCAGAGAGAAGGGTAAGTGCAGAGTTGCTTCTTACATTCTGTTTACAATCTGGACCGTCCCTTCGAACAACGTACTTTTGTGTAAGGCTGATCTGAGAGTTGGATAAAATTTCAACAGCCCAGATCGACTAAACATCACCTTGTGTTTGGATCATCAAATTAACTTTAAAAATGGTTAAACTTGTTAACCTTATTATGTTTAAACTTGTTTCTGATGAGCTCCTGATTCGGCCTTTAATATGCAGGGTTATTCGGATAGCTCCCTTTGCTAACAGATTGGCTTTGAGTGTCCCGCCTGAGATTCAACACCTGAGATGTTTAGCAAACTATGAAGCACTAAGATTCTCTTTTCCCATATTGACTCTTGCAAAGAAACTAGTAAGCAGAATGATTGAGAAAAGCAGCTCAAGTGCTGATAGGAAGTACCTTTCAATACATCTTCGTTTTGAAGAGGTAATAAAATTTGTAATCATATTTAGGCAAAATTCCAATAACTTACCCTCTAGTTTATTTGAATGACATAGAATTCTCCTCTAGTTTGAAAAATGATACGGACCTCCCTGATTTAAGATTTTGTTGACAAAAAATTCAAAAGCATTTTTTTTACATTTTTCTTTTACACTAACGCCGCTAAAAGAAAATGAATACTTCAATTCCACTAAATTTTTATCCTTGTGGGTGTTATGACCCGAAACCATATTCTCCTAAGCTATACGAGTTGGGCAGAGTTCTATGCTTTGGGTTCAGAAATTAGTCCCGTAGAGTCTACACAATAAGAGGATTCTGGTCTTTTTCATAAAGAATCTAACACTTTATTAACTCATGGACCTAAGTGTCAGTTTCTAAACTATAGGGGATGTTTGTGTCATTAAAGCGAGCTAGAGGAGAGGTTGGAGGATTTTCCCTAATATATATATAGTGATGCAATAGTTTAGCCTGGGAATTCTATACCTACAGGAAAAACTTCTAGCTTGTTAATTGTGTTTCTAATTTCAATTTTTAGGATATGGTGGCATTCTCATGCTGTGTATATGATGGAGGAGAGGCTGAAAAACTTGAATTGAATTTGATTCGTGAAAAGGGATGGCGGGAGAAGTTCAAACGAAAAGAAAGTGTTATTTCACCAGGTCTCAACCGAGTTAATGGAAAATGCCCACTCACCCCATTGGAGGTACTTTCTTTTTTCTTTTCTCTTTTGGAATACTCAGAGCTTGAGACTTTCAGTTTGAAAATTTATAGATAAGTAATAGTTATGTTACTAGTTTTATATTGCTATCTGGAGCCATGTCTTTAATATATTAAAAGTGAGATCAATGGAGAAACATTTTGGGACGACAATCTATGTCAATTGCTAATTGGTATATTTTCCATAAATATATTTATATAAATTATTTTTGCTTATCTCAAATTTGGACATAAAACTAATAAATGAATTTTGCTTTGCATAAAATACTCTTCTTGGCGAGACCGTTGATTAGTTTGAGGGTGGTGTCTGAGTATTTTTGTTATATTTGGTTCCAAGTTTGATATAATTTTTGGAAAACTTATCTGAATATATGTATTATTATTTTGTTGACAAACGGCGCAGATAATGACGGGTTACCCGATTGAATTATATATATGTATAGATAAAATATTTGCTTTTGGTTCTCTAACAGCTTTTCTTCCTCTTAAATTTTATTGCACACAGATGTACATGGAGCATTGTGTTTATATGTTGCATTTGTTGTTTGTTATTGTTGAAGTAGGTGGGAATGATGCTACGTGGTATGGGATTTGATAACATTACTTCAATATATTTGGCATCAGGGAAGATATACCAGGAAGAGAGACGTTTATCTCCCTTATTAAAAATGTTCCCTCATTTGCATTCCAAGGAATCTCTTGCCACCCCAGATGAACTTGCTCCTTTCATGGTAACTTCTCTTGCTCTCCTGCTAACATTTTCCTTGGGAGTTGGCTAAGAAATTCGTAAGCTAAGCACCATAGACACAGGACACGGACATGACAACACGTAATAAATAGGACACGGACACACTGGGAACACATTGAATGATATATGTATTTTTTTATTATCTTTTATCGATTGAAAGAAATATAGAAAATAATTAGCTTAACGTAGAACTATTAAATTATCAAAACATTCTTCGTGTAAGTTGAAAATAGTGAAAACAAATTACTGAAAAAAAACAAAATTAAGAAAAATGGAGACTTACGAATCGGGAAGAAGAAGAATAAAGGAAGGGGAAAGGACTCTGCAAAGCTGATAGGAAGTTGGTGAGAAGTCTAGAGAGTTTTTTACCGAGTATATTTTGGCTACCACACACAGTTACTTTACATCTACAATATCATGTGTTACGAATATGGTAATCTTCCATTCTAGGACGTATAATTCTACTCAATCAAGTTTTCATATATTTAATTCTCTAAGATATTTCAAATTTGTTTATTGGTAGGGATATTCTTCAAGACTGGCAGCTCTGGATTACTTAGTATGCTTGTATAGTGAAGTGTTTGTGACCACTCAGGGTGGTAATTTCCCCCATTTCTTAATGGGCCACCGGAGGTTCCTTTATGATGGACATGCGAAGACCATCATGCCTGACAAACGCAGGCTGGCTGTTCTACTGGAGAACATGAGCTTAAGGTAATCCCTCCCAACACAATTTTGTGGTTACTTTTAATTCATCATGGATATGAACATCGAAATGATTGTACCATTTTTGGCTTTACAGTCAATGTACGCTTTCTGATATCTGATAGATTCAAAGGCTTCTGTTGGTAATCTATTTATTGGGTTCTTGGCAGTTGGAAAGATTTCAAGGATCAAATGGAAGTGATGCTATCTGAAAGTGATCGAAAAGGTCTGATGATTCCGAGAGTGAGAAAAATCAACAGAAAAACTTCAGTCTACACATTTCCTTTACCAGAATGCAGGTGTCTCCAGCAATCTCACATTACCAAATCGACCAATCAACCATCTATTCTTGAGCAACGCCTCCAATCCATCAGATAGCACTGATTACTTTTGGTGCTTACAGATTTTTCTTTTCATAGCTCGTGCGGCTTTGGTGCCTTCTCTTCGTCTGTTTCTACTTGGCTTTCGTTGCTCTTGGCCTAAAGGCAGGAAAGCCCTTGGCTTTACTACTGGGTATGCACATTTATGCCATGGTTCAGGCAGATTTGGTCCCTTGGGCCGTCCAAATTGAAAAAAAAAAAAAACAAAATGTAAAAATAAGTAATTCTAATCAAGTTATAAACTAAAATTTAATTGACACAGTAACATCTCATGTGTTAATATTCATAAACTGGTGTTTTATTACTCATAAAATGATTTATCAATTAAGATTTGATCTATTACTTGATAAGTCTAGAATTATTTATAAAAAAGAAGTTATTTTATTTGAAGAGTACCGCTCGATCTGGACTGTGAAGTCCTGAAGGGATGAATTGACCAACGACAGAGATTCTCATTTTTATATCATTATACTATTCCCCAATGCATTATACCTTCCTCAACCGTTTACCATTGTACATAAGCTGAAAATAACAGTGGAGAGACTACTATCTATTATGACTGTAATATAGATTCAAAATTTAAAGAGCATTCAAGAGCAGAAGAAGATTATTAACTAACACAGAAGAAATAAATTGAGATGATATGACATAACATTCAACAAAGACAAAAGATTGTTTGACTGGTATAAACATTTTGTTAAAATTAACCATATAATTGTTTTTAGTTACACATGATAATTAAATGCATGACCTAACATCTTGACTCTTTTTTATTCAAACAACTGTGGTAACAATTTAACACTAACAAGTCTGTAGATGTAGATTATTTGTCGTTGGTTAGCATCCGATCTAATCTAGATGCCCTAGATTAGCTCATAAAAAGTAAAAAAAGATTAAAAGTAGATTATTTATTGTTCAGTTACTATAATTTAAATCATCTAAATCAAATCCGACGGTCCATACAATTGAAACGTCTCGGTGCCATTAGAGTCTAAACAAATTCAATGTCTACTAATGGCGGAGACCAACCTTTCTTTTGTGGTCTCCACCAAGAGTGGCAGTGAAAGGTTGCTATCTCAAGGTCATTCTATAGCACATGTTCTGTACCGGTTAAGGATTCTTCGACCATTGGGTCACCCTATGTTAAGGATTTTTAGATCATTGGATCACCTTATGTGAGTCTCACAATCGGCAATCCAACCTAAAAAATTCTTTGTACTAGCGGATAGAAGGTACTCTGCAGAAATTTCTCAAAAAAAAAATATAAAAATTCATATGATTATTCATTATAGTTTATGAGATTTAGATCATCTTCAACTAGATTTGAATGACTCAGATTAAATGTTAAAAATTAAAAAAGATCAGTTTTATCTTTTCTCACGATAATTTGACACAATTTAAACCGTCTAAATTTAATCAGACAGTCTACGTTATTAAATCGCCGTGTCGGACACCAAAGGGAGACAATCCCTTTCCATAGTAAACGGTACTTTCATCTTCAATAATTTCACCCACCTGATCTGTCTTCTTGGCAGTCTTCATCTGTGCTTGAGCATCCTCTTTCCTCAAGGCATGCATCAATTATTCTTTCCTTTTGTTCTTTACTATTACCAATGACTAAACAATATAAAGTAGTTGACTAAAGCTTACACATAACTTGGCATGCCCATTTCATTTGGCGCCAAACTTCTGGTTATCAACTACCTTTTTTTTAGTTTCATGAATTTTGTGGATTGTGCACAAGCTTCAAATATATTGGGCAGCTGATCAAATGTATTCACACATATAAATAATAGATTTTGTGGTATTCAACTATTCTTAAAGGTGCTATAGTTTTTTAATCATTTTTAAACATAACCAAGTTTATAACTATTTTAATTTGACTATAATTTGGTATTCTCATTATACCATTTTTGAGATAATTAAATTGATAAATAGTAAATAGAATTTTATCTGTTGAGCAATTAATATATCTAATTGTTAAAAATAATTTCTTTATTTAACACCAATTATTGTGAGGGTCCTTTATTTTAGAAAACAAATAGTTCTATCATATTAATTTTTGAAATCATTTATGGCTCAAACTTTTCATTTATTACACATTTTTTTACAATGTAATATTATTTTTTTCGCTTGCATCAGGTATTTGGAGCGTAGTTCTCCAACTATGTTTCGGGGGGTCCTGCAGAGATCGGATAAATTCACAGTGGTCGTGAGGTAACGTGCATCTCATAGTTCGAACCCGCGACCTGGGGGAGCATACTCCAGACCTACGTGACCATTTACGATGCTACCCTCATGGTTTGTAATATTAATTTTCTATCACACTTACTGTATTAGAAAATCAAGCACTTTAATTTATTATTTATTAACATTATTTTGAATATCCTTTAAAATATATCAATCACGAGAATTACATTGAAATTTAGAAATATAATTAATAGACTAAATAAGGCTATTGTAGACTAAATAAGCTCGTATTACTTGTAAATTTAATAATAGCATCATATTTTAAGTAGTTAACGATGATGCTATTTAATCTATTTAATAATAAGATTACTATTAGTTATTAATTAATTAATGGGCATAGTAATAAACATTTATAAATAACATTTACGTAAATATTTAGTCTTAGAGAAGCTCCAAAAATGGCTATTTTAGATGGAAGGAGCGTACTACTTTGTGATTTATTAATCCAAGTAAAGTTAAAAGATTAGTGTCAATTATGATAAGTGAGATACTTTACCTACTCAAATTCTTTCGTTTAAGAGGTCATCTTGATCTCAATTATTTATTTTCTTTATTTCTAGACAAGTGTCAAGCATGGAGTGGTATTGGCATGTTTTTACAATATTTTCAAACTTTTTTCCAATTTCAATTTCCTTAATTATCAACTACATTTTCAGTTTTTTGAGGTTAAAATTTCTACAGTATTTTCAATTGTTTTCCAAATTAAATTTCGTTAAGAAGTACTTCTGATTTTTTCTTGGTCCAATTTTTAAATCTTGAATTTTCATGCCAATTCACTTTTAGTTCTATAATTCCATATATAATTGTTTTCATTAATTCTCTCTAATTTTCATATTAGTTAAGGTTAAAATGTAAATTACACCTTACCCTTGTGGTTTGTGTAGTTAGTAAAACATAACCTCATACTTTTTTCCATCTTTTTATACCTCTATACTTTAGAAAATTATAAAAAAAACACCTTTCTATTACATAAAAGTGTAGAATGAATGTCTATAACATCACCGTTTAAACTCCATCCACTTTTCGTTCATTTTTAATAATCAAGGAGAGGAAATTGAGGTCTAAAAATAGAGAGAATTGATGGAATTGTTATATAGGGTGTAAAAGTTGTAGGAAGCTATTTGATGTATCCCAAAAATAAAGGTAATGTAGGAGTGAAAAATGGTGAGAAAGTGGATGGAGTTTAACTTAAAGTGTCGTGACCGTTAGTTTTAATATTTTTATCTAATAGAATAATTTTTTATAGTACTCTAAAATACAGAGGTATAAGAGTATGAAAAAAGTATAAGGGTATGTTTTGTCGATTATGTAAACTACAAAGATGTGGTTTGTATTTTAACCTTAGATACATCTACATTAAATAATGTAGAGAAGGGATATATATTAGGGTAAAATTGCATTGCTTATTTGTTGAGTATTTTAGTTGTCTCCCAAAATACTAATAATAAATATTACCGGCTATTATGTAAAATAAGTTTCCTATAAATAAACTGATACTCAAGTGATTGTGTGTCAAAGCAACCTTATATACACTTATGTTGTTTCTCATATTTTGAGTAAATTAAAGGAAAGGAAAAATCAAGAATATAGCTCGTATTTTTTAATTGGTATTTCAAATAAATATGTATTTTTTAATTGGTATTTCATCAAGAGATTTACAAATGCATAACATTATCAAAAAAGTAATTTTTTGACAATCATGAGAATGAAGATGAATTCTGTCATCTAGGTTAACTCTCTTATAAAAAAATTTATTATTTATCAATTTGACTAGATCTGATCAGACGGTTTAAATAAATCAACTCTCTAGGACTCTATTATTTGAATATCCCGATCCACATTAAACAAACATTAACTAAGACCCAAGTTTAAAATTCAATTCTTTTACTAACAAAGGAAAGACAAACCTAGGTAGTCTAACGCTTTTGGTAACTTTGGATTCTAAATATCAAGTACGTACTAATTAGAAGCCCATACTTGGCTGCTAAATCCCTTATCAAACACCAAGAAAATTCCAAGTTTTAGGATAACGGAAACAAAACAAGAGTCAAAAACTTAGTAAATCAATGAAGCAAAAGTTTAACCCCAAGAACCAATAGTAATTCCTCGGGCAACCCCGAATTGGACTATCTGATGCATATTCACCGTCAAATTACTTGGTTAACTCTTTCTTAGAAGAATTTTCCCATAATACAATTGTGTCTTAGAAACATTTACAGTTTACAAGAAGCTATCTGTATGTTTGGAGTTACCATATCCCAAAGCTTGATCTACTCTATACATTTAAAATTTATAATTCGTTTTTATTTAGATTACCTACCATTGTATAAAAAACGGCGTGATGTAACAATCTGATACAATGGATTTAAAGAAATTAATGTTCGCACGGCCGTTAACACGACGTAATGGCAGGTCACTGACGGCCCACGATGGAAAAGAATAAAAAATAAATAAATTGTTAGGATTTCAAAAAATCACGTCAGTTACAATGACGACTCGTCACATAATCTCTATTACACCCGATTTGTGTAACACTGCGATGACACATCGATCGCGGTCATGATTTAAAATCCTGATATACCTATTGGTTGAGGAGAAGTATAATAACATACTAAGCTGTTAATGTTGATCATGATACAGCAAATGATAGAACCATTATGTTAAACATTGCGTATCAATACATGTATAAACTAAAAATATTTTTTAGGTTAACATATATATATTAAGTTAATGTACTTATACTCAATTAATTAATTTTTGTTAGTCCTTAATTTTTTTTTCTCAATTTAACCCTTACGCGTTTCACTTTATTATCATATATAGTAATTTATTTTAATTTTAGTTGACTACGTTTTTTTAAACTAATTAACTATAGTTAATACAGTTACACAAGCAACAACTTTTGGCAACTTTTCTACAAAGACTCCTTTTATTTTTATTTTTTGAAACATGAAGACTCGTTTTAAGAATCACTATATTATACCAACACATTGCGATGATTGTAAAAAAAGTGACATTACAACAATTTTTTGATGTAGAATTGTTGGGTGGTATTGGGAGGGTTTCGCTCATACTTATAAAATTGACTTTTTGTATTTTTCACAAATTGATGTGAGATAACACCAACAATATATTCCATTACACATCAAGTTTTGAGTCGGATAACTATTGACTCGCTTCACCTGTATTCACTACACACTGGCCATGCGACAGATAACCATGGAGTCGTTTCACCCAGATTCACCAAACACTAGGTCATGAGTTTGATAACCGCCGACTCTCTTCAACCGAATTCACTAAATATCAAGCTGTAAGTCTGGGAGCCAACGACTCACTTCACTTAATATATGGTTGGAGACTTGTTGAAAAACCTAGACTGACTCTGATACTAGTGTTGAGATGTGAGAGTTTCTCTCGTACTAAACTGATTAACAGTCTCTTTCACAATCGACGTGAGATAAGCCTAACATTAATTTATTAGTGCAATTAACAAATATACAATACACAATAGAACAACGAAACAAAGTGAAAAGTACCATCACTAATTGAGAAAACTAAAATGTACGAAACTTTTTAGTATAAAAGACGTGGAATACAAGCATATTCCCTATTTTTTGTAAACATGAATTACCTACCGAGGGTGTTTGTTTTGAGTTAATGCCACTACAAGTTTGGTTTAGAATAATGATGGAATGTGATATTACAAAATCTTGGCATGCCTCTGTTTGGAGAAAGTATATGGAGGCCGCCCCTTCAGACGACTATCATGTAGGTATTCGGTGGCGAACTTTTGTGATAATTGGTGGGTCACCCACTATTGAGGTGGTAACTGGGCCGGGCCGGGCTGAGCGGTCCACGTACCAGTTCTGGGCTTTTTAGGAGATTCACGGGCCGGTTCCGGACCAGGCAGCTGAAATTTTAAGGCCGTCAGGAATGAACCACTGAACCGGCTTGTGTACTCACAAGCTGAGCCTGTGATGATCCGGGCCGATCTGGTTCACAAGTCGGTCCCGATTAAATAACCGGACCAGCCCATTTTTTCTCCCTTTAATATGATCCGGTTCACGTGTAGGGATTATCACTAAGCTATATGAAAGTCATGTTACTTTTCTTTTAATTATTTTCCTTTCTTACTTTAGAATCTCAATGGAAAAACTTGCCATATTAAGTAAAATAATTATTTTATTCATTGAATTAAATAGTTGCATCATTATAAATCAAGTACATCTAAATAAAGTATTCATTTAAACAAAAAATTATGATAATCATGGAAACTCTAAGTATCATAAATTTATTATTTTTTATTTATTGAATTTTAGAGTTACATCACTAAAAGTTATGCACATCCCAATTAGGTTGACACCTACTTATTTCATCAATCACTTGCAACAATATCAAAAATATCAAAAATTAT